>JAVTVY010023128.1:0-84879 GCA_036873755.1 Hanleya hanleyi | reverse complement strand
GGAATTTCTGGTTCATATTTCCATATAGTGACATTCCTGCGAAGTAGGCTCTAATTTGCAAGTTGCCCGGTAGTCAGTCAGTCCATTCGAATCCTTTCGTTGGCAAAATAAGGAGAACCATTGACATTAGAACCTTGACTTTCGGCGTGAAGGTGCATTAGGGGACTGTTACCAGCAAGTTCTGAGCTGACCTACTTAGGTGACCTATAAACCTCAAAATTTTGAGAGGATTTCAGGTTATTTCTAGATAGAGGGCCACGTAGTCATCTCTCGACCCTCTTCGCATTTCTAGATAGAGGGCCCCCAAGTCATCTCTCAACCGTCTCTCGTATTTCTACCAACCGTTGATATTAGAACCTTGATTTTTGGCACGAACGTGCATTAGGGGACTGCTACCAACAAGTTCTGAGCTGACCTACTTTTCATAGAAATTTGACCTACTTTGACCAATAAACCTCAAAATTGGCAAAATCATATCTTAGGTCAAGGTACACACTTAAATCATATCAAACCTTACTTCGTAGGTCCTGTGACGTTGGTCACACTGCCACGTGTATGAACGACCCAGATATTTACTAACAATAATCAGTTATATTGATATAGGCTTATACAGACCGACTAGAAAACTTCCAAATATCTGCCTAGCATTCAACGAACACTAATTGAGGAAGCACCTGTAAACATATTCGCACGAGCATAATGACTTGGGAAAGCAAAGCGACACCTCTCAATTAGGGACATTTCCTCAATAAAAAAAAGATTGTTTAAGTTGCAAAACTGTAAACATCTACAATAGTATATGGTGAAATGAGTATTACCATGTTGTAGTGAAAAAAACGTGTAAGAATAGCCTTAGCTGCTGTGAAACAGGAATTTCCGTTTTTGGTCTAATAGACCTTTATATAAGACAACTGTTATCTTTCCGCTGCCCTCAGACGAGATACTCCCATGCATAAATTATATATGTAACAATGCTGTGCTGAATTGTCAAGTATTGTGGCCGTTTGTGTGGAGTTCATAGCTGATTATTTCTGTTAGCGGTTCGCTTTCTTTCACGTCACGATTGCACTGTATGTGTAAAAATACTCTAACCTGAAGACGAGGAAAAAAGAAAATGATTTTTTATGAAGATTCGAACCCCAACAATTCGCGTTGTTTTAATCTGTTATCCGACACTGTAACTAGTTTTCACTTGAGAAATTATGTGTCGAATGGCGGTGAACTACACCCTTACAATACATTCCAAGCATTTGGACATATTTCAATATTCTGAAAATATGACACCTTTACCCAAAACGAATTTTCAGTATCATATAGGACCACACCCACCGAATTTAAATATCTTCGACTCTTTTTGGTTAAAGATGGCATATTTCATGGAGGGAATTCCCGCCAAGAATATTAGAAAAATGTGAAAACAAACAAATGTCTATTTTAATCCTTGTAATATTGTTTTGACTTTCTCTTCTTGGTGAAATTTCAGAATACGAAAACTCAGCATCTCTGCTATCAGGCTGATAACTATGAAGTAAACGTGAGTAAAGATTTTTCCGGGTTTTTCAACGCAACACACCGATGAAAAAATTACATCCAAACCGAAAACCTTCTTTGTACAACAAAAATATTTCCTAGCAGGATTAGCACCGCTTCATCATAACAAAATTTTAAACGTGAGATAGAGCACAAAATCTAATAAAAGAACGAATCGACGACTGTACAATACAATAAAGAACACAAGACGGAAATCACGTATTTTGTCCGCATTGGTTCAGCTTGTTTTGCGTTTTGGCTATGGCGGAAGCCATCTTAGATATATTGCTGCATTGTGGGTGCGTTCGGGTGCGTTCGTTTCATCTATTAGAATGCTTCATATGGATTTAAGAATTGGGCTCACGATGCCACTAGGCTATTCGTGATAACCATCAGCAATATCAACATTTCGTCAGACAGTAAAACTATCCTCATACTTTCGCGGTGTCGTTCTCTACTACTAGTAGGACGATTGTCAAACAGTATAAATATGTTAACTATAGACCAAACCTTTCCATAATTCATAGTGAATATGTCTCTGATTGTAGTGTTTGCGTGGGTATGTTTTTATTTTCAATAGAATGAACCTACTTATTATCATAGCAGGACAGCCCTCTCCAAGAGACAATATCTGCCCTTCAGTTTCGTGATGTCTTGCACAGCGCAGAATATAGATGAATTTTATGAATAGCTTATACGATCACGATAGCTCTTCTCAAACGATCACGATCGCGCATCTATACAGACAATCATTCTTCAAATATACCACTGTTATGTATTCCGTAAAGTGCCTTGTCCCCAGTTTTCAATTTATGACAGCTTTACTCATTTACTTCACAGTAACTACTTGTATGTAAAGGTATGTTAGGAATTCGAAGCATTCCTGTTTACACCTATCAACGTCTGTAGTCTTTTACAATTCTTAACTTTGGTCGGGCCAATACACATGTTTCCTCCAAACTGGCAACTGTACATGGCTAAAGCGTGTATTTGTAGTTATCAATATTTTTTCATCACATTAGTTTCATTATTGCTTGTCATTCATCGAAGTTGTATAACATTACTATCTAAATTCACCTCGACTAACTGACCCCCATTATTGTCAATCATATCGGGTAATTTTCAGCCTCTTTTTTTGATGCAGTAAATTCAAGAGCATTCAGCGAATCGTCACGCATTAAAATAACACAACAATATTTTATTAGCGATTATATTTTGCAGTCAATGTGCGATATATATTATAGTATTTTAGAAACTTTTTTGTGGAATAGGCTCACTTCTTGAGTTTCTGCAGTGAAAAGCGTTATATATTCACAGGAAATACTGCAAGAAAGCATTGTAGAATTCTGCTGGTGGCACTTGACCCCGAGGTTAACCCTTTGTAAATTGAGATATTAACATATATGCTGACAGGATATAGAATGGGCGCTTGGCCGGCGTGTGGCCAGAAAGACTGGCGTTCTGAGTTATATATTGCACTATATGAATATTTATTCCACTTTAATATGAGCGGTGATACAACCCAATTGCTGAGAAGAGCGACGTCGACCAAGCGCTTCATTTTCCACCATATAAACCGCAGTCACAAAATACAACTCAGTGATATGTACAGTGGGCAAGCCTTGGAGACGAAACGTCCACCAGCAGAATCTCACCATATACAGACAGCAATTAAACACACCGTGGTGAAAAAGATGCTGTTGTACTGACAAGAATTCATAGGCCAATATTTTGACATCTCTTCTAAAAAGGACAAAAAAGAAAACGAACCCTCTGATGTTTTGTATCACAGCCATGTCGCTATTCATTTAGACATCTTGAATGACCTGACCACACGGCCTCACCAGCTTGAACGATATAAGACAATAATCCGCTAATTTCATAAGGGAGCATCTGCGATTATCGCTTACGGAAAAATGTCTGAATTTTAAGCTGGTCAAGACAACCATTGTCTTGACGACCTAACGCAACAACAACTCGAGCACAGGAGTGACGTGGGTTTTCTATCACTTGCAGACTGAAAGGCCCTTCACTCATATACTTATCAGTGATGTTACCCACCGGCATTATGTCGGGTAGAAAAACAAAACTCTAACACAGACAATACGAAAGCATGACAAACACATATTCTTGTCACCACATTGGAATATTTAATTCATATCACCCTGATGATAATATTTCTCCATCTTTGAGGTAAATTGTCATCTCACAGACCATGGGGCTTTAAACTGGCGTATTTAACTCAAACTCAGGAATTAACTTTCCAACCATGTAACACGAATAAACCTACGGGTTCTAATACTTGGACACCAAATCTCACTAGTTACACCACTGACATCAGTAACACCACTGATATCTCCGTAACACCACTGATATCTCCGTAACACCACTGACATCTCCGTAATACCACTGATATCTCCGTAACACCACTGATATCTCCGTAATACCACTGACATATCCGTAACACCACTGATATCTCCGTAATACCACTGATATCCCCGTAACACCACTGATATCTCCGTGACACCATTGATATCTCCGTAACACCACTGATATCTCCGTAATACCACTGATATCTCCATAACACCACTGATATCTCCGTAACACCACTGATATCTCCGTAATACCACTGATATCTCCGTAACACCACTGATATCTCCGTAATACCACTGATATCTCCGTAATACCACTGATATCTCCATAACACCACTGATATCTCCGTAACACCACTGATATCTCCGTAACACCACTGACATCTCCATAACACCACTGACATCTCCGTAACACCACTGACATCTCCGTAATACCACTGATATCTCCGTAACACCACATATATCTCCGTAAGACCACTGATATCTCCGTAACACCACTGACATCTCCGTAACACCACTGATATCTCCGTAACACCACTGACATCTCCGTAACACCACTGACATCTCCGTAACACCACTGACATCTCCGTAACACCACTGACATCTCCGTAACACCACTGATATCTCCGTAACACCACTGACATCTCCGTAACACCACTGATATCTCCGTAACACCACTGATATCTCCGTAACACCACTGACATCTCCGTAACACCACTGACATCTCCGTAACACCACTGATATCTCCGTAACACCACTGATATCTCCGTAACTGATCAAGGTAACTCCACTGACTATTGTATATTAGTGAGAGTACTGCATATTAAGCAGCATAACACTCCATAAATTTGTGTTAACCATAAATGCCTCTTCGCGGTTCAAAGTTAAAGTTAATTATAAGGAATCGTGGCCAGAAGGTTTCGAAGACGAGAGAAATTATCAACAAGCAAGAGTTAAGTCGCAAAAGTAACAAATCATGCGACTGTTTTCAAACATGCACTTTCAGCATTCGTTATTCAATGGAATTACTTATTCTCACAATGGTGAGCCTAAATTAATCCAAAAAAAACCCAAAAATCGAAAATTAATAGTTATCATTATTTGGTCAGTCGTGTTATCCCAATGTCAGTGGTGTTACATACTCGGTAACACCAATGACCGGAGCACCACTGATATTTCGCGCTGAATTAATGAATACTCCCCGAATGGTGTCATACCAAGAAATTCGGCAACATTGTGACATGGAGATAACTTTATCCAAGCGAAATATTTACAACATTAAGAGAATATTTTGACATTAAAAGGACAATATAAAGGAACGGGCTGTATTAACCTTGCATCTTTCGCAAACCGACTAGTGGAAGTCGACGAACACGCTTGGAACTTTATGATGAAATGCGCGCCAAATACTAGCTTCGCCCGCTAGTGTTCGAAATTGCCCGGAAGTGGGAGAATGCATTTTCGGGCAGATTCAGCACTGGTAGCCTCACTGAAATCGACCCTCGTATACAGGTCCTCCGCATCAAAACAATCATGACTAGAACTCGTGGACTTCGAAAGGCTGCCGTTATCTGTGTGCATTACATGGCTTTGATGTTTGAATGTGATCTGTTGAAATACATAGTTTTTCCTATTTCAGAAAATTGTGCCATGTGTATAGTGTTGTGTTATGTGTAATGCTCTATTTACCTTTGTCAGTCATAACAGGATGAAATGTACAAAGTACAATAACTTATCAAGTTATTCCATGAATTAATTTGGTGATTCAGAGAAAATTTTAATAAAAGCCGGAGCGTTTGAAGTCCCCCGACGTTGAAACTACTGATTTGGCTTGGAACCATTCAGTACCCAGCATGGAAAGCAATATCAAGTGTGACCCTGTGGCAATTTATCAACATACCAAATTTGGAAAGAACTCGTTCAGGTTTTTATAAGTTACTGTCCAGAAATGAAATTTTAACTTGGCCCCTAAGGGCACCACCTATAGGTTGATCACCGTTAAATACAAACCCAAGAGAGATCTTGAGGTGATGTCCTCACATACCAAATTTGAAAAGAATCAGTTCAGTTTTTCAGAAGTTATTGTCAGGACACACGGACGGACACCCAATATTATGTCCCCCCTTTAGCCCTACGGGGGACAATTATAGAGAAAAAACATAACGAATGTATTGCTGCAGTTTCAAGTTGAGGAAAGTTTTGTCATACGATTCGAGAACCCTATGCAACGTATTGCTTAAATAATGGTTACATGGATCCAGCCCGGACAAATCCCATTCACGGAGATTTCAGGAACGAAGGGCTATAACTCTTGAAAATACATGTATAACCGAAACTCAGTTAAAAAACTCTACGCTGCACAACTACGAGGCACTGGCCACATTTCATGCAAGTTTCAATCCTGTCCATCAAATATTAACCGAGATATTGCGCGGACAAGAAATTCGGACTGATCAGCGATACGGATTTGATATTTTCGGAACATCATGATGTCTTGCCGGCATCATTGAAAACTGTTGACCGCTTCTCTCTTGCAGGAAACAAGCCTATGTTTATGTATACTATGATTGTCTTTTTGAATTTGGTGCTAATACAGTTATATGGAATATGGAATAGGTCTTTGGATTATGGACGCGGATATTCTCTAATGGACGACGGCTGAATTATGAATGACGGACTAGACGCTTGTAAGACAGACGAACAGACGGACAGACAGATGGACAGAGGACAAAGCGATGGCTATATGCCCCCGCGAGGGAAGGAGGGGGGGGGGGCATAATAAAACGTTTTTTCTCCAAGTTTTTTTCCTGGCTATTTGCAACAACAACAGTTTCACACTGGCGGATATGAAATTATTCGGCAAAGATTTTCTGTAAAATTTCAGTTCAATACCATGTTTGTATGCCCCCATTCCGCTTTAGTCCGACCCTGCCCTGTCGTTTCCTGTTGTGTAGTGGCCGGTGGAGGCCTAATTTGGATAATTATAAAAATTCTGATTCAGTTACTTTTTTAGCCATGCCTCGCATTATACATATTCCAATTATCAAGTCGACCGTCCAACAAGTGATACAATGTTTTGATGCAACATGGTCGCCGAGGCTTTCGCCCGGACGGACAGACGAGCAAAACGCTTTACTTAGCACAATTACAAGGCACTGACCTCATATCATGCAAATTTCATGCTTGTCCAGACAAATATGTATATTCCATTCACTAAGGTTTGATGAACAAAGGGCCATAACTCTTGAGAATATAACCGAAACGCAGAGAAACTTCACACTGCACAACTATGGGACACTGACCACATATCATGCAAATTTCATATTTGTCCATACAATATTCACCGAGATCCAGCCCGGACAATTCCCAATTTACTGAGATTTCAATAACACAGGGCCATAACTCCTGACAATATACGCAAAACGCGGAGAAACTACACGCTGCACAACGACAGGGCCCTGACCACATATCATGCAAATTTCATAATTGCGCATACAATATTAACCAAGACTCAACACGGGCAAGTCCTAATTCAGGGAGATTTCAGGAAAAAAGGGTCATAACTCTTGAAAATAAAAGCGAACCGCGGAGAAACTTTACGCTGCACAACTATGGGGCACTGATCACATATCATACAAATTTCATACTTGTCCATACAATATTAATCAAGATCCAGCCCGGACAAATCCCATTCACGGAGATTTCAAGAACGAAGGGCTATAACTCTTGAAAATACATGTGTAACCGAAACTCAGAAAAAAAACTCTACGCTGCACAACTACGAGGCACTGACCACATTTCATGCAAGTTTCAATCCTGTCCATCAAATATTAACCGACATATTGCGTGGACAATAAATTCGGACAGACAGACGAACGGACGGACAGAGGGACAAAGTGATCGCTATATGCCCCCGCCCCTCTAATTAGACGGGGGAGGCATAATAAAACATTTTTTCTTCAATATTTTTTCTGGTTATTTGCACCACACTGGCGGATATAAAAATTAATAAAACATTTTTTTCCTCAAGTTTTCCTGGTTAAACTGTTGCACGTGGTATGCATGCAACATATTCATATTTATGTATTCCTGATTTAATATGTAAATCGTCCAGTCAGTCAACGTGTGCATGATGCTTCAAAAACAGGGAATTAAAACACTAAAGTCATTACCCCTTAATTCATAGTTCAATTCAGTGTTTATTACAGGACGATTTGACTTTGGTGTACAGTCAGCTGTTTATCTCTATGTATTATTTTCCTGATCAAATGCATGTTTATATACCGAAATTCGAAATTCACGGACATGCTAGTAAATTTCAATTTATGAGACCTCTGAAATATCAGGATATGCAGGGACAGAAATGTCATCTCCCGTCGAGGTACAATAGCGAACGATGTTTTGACGACTTGCATTACAACAACAACACATCGTGACAAACTCTTCCGTGAATATTGTGTTCAGCATACAACTATCAAAATTCGCTTAGTATTAATCGTGGATATTATGAAGAGATACATAGTTTGAGTCGCGGTGACGAAATTCGCAATCCCGAAGATTTTGACTTTAATTCCGCCAAAGATCATTTATTTCAGTTTCTGTTTCTGTTCACAGCCTTCTCAAGCCCAAGGCATCGATTTCAATCCATTAAAACTGGACGGACAGCGCTAAGCATCCTGGGAATTGTTTTATTTTTTGTTTTACTACCGCGAGATCTCCTTGTTTCGAGATTGTTGTTGTTGGGCAGCCATTATCGCAAAATCGGTGTGAACAAGGTGTATTTTGATGAGAAAAAAACGAACTTTCGTTAGTTCCAATCACCGTCAAATTATAACGAGTTTCCAGTTCAAGATCTTCTCCACATTTGGCACTGTGACCGCAACTCCCAAATCTTGATGACAAAGCGATTTTGGCCCCCATAGGCACAAGCCAATCCAATAAGGCTGTACGCATAGCGGCAGCCTTAATAAGTGGTTATTGTACACGAAATCAACAGATTGGAAGAACAAACGGCAAGGGAAAGGACTTTTAATTTTTTTTAGAAAATTTGCGACACATTTTATTCAAGAAGTCACAGGTTGAAGTCGGAATGGTAACAGAGAAAAAAAATGCTAATTTCGCTACATTATTCTGAGACTTATTCATTTGAGTTTCCACATTTTTACCTATTTAATTTTAGGCAGCACCACAACACAAATATGAGTTAAAACAAAAAGTACTTTATTAATAACAATATGTTCATTTGGCTTATTTGGGAGCAGACTCAATCCCACCAGCTGTGTTTGGAATCACGACTCGAGTTGAGCAGACCCTGGGGGAACCCAGGTTGCAGTGGGATTGAGCACCACTGGCAACTGAGCCGGGTCTGGCACAACTGAGTGTGTTTGTTTTGACAGCACGACTCAAGTCGCACGGACCTACAGGTTGCAGTGAACTTGAGCGCCACTGGCAACTGCATCGAGTCCGGGACAACTGAGTGTGTTTGGGGGCGTAAAAGTGGAGTCCTGTTCCTGTCGATGGTTGGGAAGGACGTAATGTATGCCCCTTTCCACCAATGGCTGAGAAGGATGTGGCGTGTGCCCTGTCCCTACCGATGGCTGGGAAGGTTGTGATGTATTTCCTGTCCCTACCGATGGCCGGGAAGGATGTAATGTATGCCCTGTCCCTACCGATGGCCAGGAAGGGTGTGGTGCATGTCCTGTCCCTACCGATGGCCGGGAAGGATGTAATATATGCCCTGTCCCTACCGATGGCCGGGAAGGGTGTGATGAATGTCCTGTCCCTACCGATGGCTGGGAAGGTATTGATGTATGTCCTGTCTCTACTGATGGCTGGGAATGATGAAATGTATGCCCTGTCCCTACCGATGGCCAGGAAGGGTGTGGTGCATGTCCTGTCCCTACCGATGGCCGGGAAGGATGTAGTGTATGCCCTGTCCCTACCGATGGTCGTGAAGGGTGTGGTGTATGTCCTGTCCCTAGCGATGGCTGGGAAGGTATATTGATTGTATTTCCTGTCCCTACTGATGGCCGGGAAGGATGAAATGAATGCCCTGTCCCTACCGATGGCCAGGAAGGGTGTGGTACATGTCCTGTCCCTACCGATGGCCAGGAAGGATGTAATGTATGCCTGCATGGCAGGATACACCGATGGCTAGGAAGGGAGTGGTGTATGTCCTGTCCCTACCGATGGCCGGGAAGGTATATTGATGTATGTCCTGTCCCTACCGATGGCCGGGAAGGATGTAATCTATGCCCTGTCCCTACCGATAGCCAGGAAGGGTATGGTGTATGCCCTGTCCCTACCGATGGCCGGGAAGGGTGTTGTGTATGACCTATCCCTACCGATGGCTGGGAAGGTCGTAATGTATGTATAATATGCCAGCTGGTAGGATAGGTCCTCTCCGAAGTAATATGGAAAGCGAGGTGGAGGTTAAGGGGAGGAGGCGGGATGATCTGACCATGAGCGATGCTGCAGGCAGAATGGCTGGGTTAGGAAATTGTGATATTAAAAAGAGGGGAGTTTATCTGGATTATAAAATGATAGGAAGCAGGATACACCAATGGGCTGTGTGCAAAATAAACACAGAGCCAAGAACAGCAAGAATGTACATAACAGGCAGTCTGCAAAATAAACAATACTGTTGATCAACAATACAATATGAGCTGAGGAAATCAGACAAGCAATGGCCTTGAGAGATAAGGGCCAGATGTTGTGTAATAGTGTAGCTGCCCAAACCAGATTAAATAATAACATACTTAATCCATCATTTAGGCAGCAACACAACACAAATATGAGTTAATACAAAAAAGTGCTTTATTAATAACGATATGTTCATTTGGCTTATTTGGGAGCAGACTCAATCTCACCAGCTGTGTTTGGAATCACGACTCGAGTTGAGCAGACCCTGGGCGAACCCAGGTTGCAGTGGGATTGAGCACCACTGGCAACTGAGCCGGGTCTGGCACAACTGAGTGTCTTTGTTTTGACAGCACGACTCAAGTTGCACGGACCTACAGGTTGCAGTGGACTTGAGCGCCACTGGCAACTGCATCGGGTCCGGGACAACTGAGTGTGTTTGGGGGCGTAAAAGTGGAGTCCTGTTCCTGCCGATGGTTGGGAAGGACGTAATGTATGCCCAAAACGAAGCTGGCTGGTTGAGTGCCCCCAAACAAGGAAGAGATTGCATAGGGAGTAGGAATGAGGTGGGGAGGGTGGGAGGAGCGGGGTGGGTGTCACCTTCACTCCTTGCACAAGTGAACAAACATATACAAACAGCATTAAGCACAGTTCATAATTAAATGTCAGTCACTGAAAAGAGTAAACAACATGTAAATGTCACATTCACTTTTGAGTCAGAAGAGTGGAAGCCTAAGATCTTGATTAAATGCAGATCGGGCTCCACTTTTGAAGCCATCTGCTGAAAATGCACAGATATCCTAGAAGGAGGACTTATCTTGGACAATACGCGCACTTCCAAAACATGTACATGAATACACACTTTGAAGAATGAAATCGATGCCGACACGAATCTTGGTACCCATGCACTTCCAAGATGTGTGTACCTGAAACACTTTCATTTTGTGCGATTACACCACACATCTCCATTTTCCAGATACTGGAGTACACAATCTGTCTTCTGCCTTAAACTAGGCTCACTTTCAAGATATACATGCACAATACCATCACATTTGGTCTGATTGACACAAGATGCGTGGCGAGGAACTTACTGCAGGAACAACACGATCTGTCAGATTTAATCCAGACTTTTTTTGAAGATAGAGGGTATTTCTGCCTCCACTGATCACATTATACAGCACTCAAAACTGTGGTGTTGAATGAGTGTGATCATGACCATCTAGAGCAAATTGACTTGTATTATCATATTTGAGACATAGGAACAGTGCCCCGGTTTGACAGGTTATAGTAGACATTACTGAATCTAATTATACTGAGAACAAGGTATCTGGTGGGTCCGCGATATGAGGAGTTGATTGCAGAACTGTGAATGAACTAGTCTAAACCTGAAATTTAAAATATATGTACATGTGGATGAAGTATGCAAGATTGCTTGAGTATGAAGGACAACAAAAACTTGGAAAAGATACTGATAGGGTGAATGGGCAGATTACCCACTGCCATTTATAAAGTGACCATTTTGTGACGTTGCTGGAAACAGAAGTCAGCTGCTGATCAGCGATGTACGTGGGGAGGTGCTGGTCAACAAGATTAGGTAGATTATGATGGTCATTTAGAATTTATCCCATTGTTATAACAATAATATAAATTAAGAGATTTGAATACTAGATGCTATGCTTATGTCGGTGCGTTGTTATGAGAAGTAACATAACCACCACAGCGCCTTCTTTAGAATATGTGTAGTCCACCCACTCACCAGTGTAATGTGTATATTACATGGAAACTGTGCAAATGGAGGTTTAATGAAATTTAGTATATTAATTTGAATATTGTAAATGGACAATTTTAAGTTGAAGCTGCAGGCTGGAAAACAACATACAGCCTAGAGGAAAGGAGCCTGTAATAAGCTGCCTCATGTAGTAGTTATATAAGACATACAGTTGGATAAATAAACCTCCACAGATTAACAGTTAATTGCTAACAGGAAAATGGTTAGGGACCTGGGTTGCAGGTAGTTAAATTTATGTGTTGTGTCTATGACAAGATTTGGCTGAATGAAGGATAATAATGAACTCTGATGGAATGTCAATCGGAAATATTTGGTCAACTACATGTAGATAAGGATAGATTAGCGGGCTCAGTTAAGCTACAACTATTACAAATGACAAACACAAGTTCAGCAATATATGCAATCTACCTTACAGGTTAGACAGAGTTAACAATTTGCTGTCACCAGTATAAACACAAGAGCACACAGTGACAGTAATTAATTCAGATTTCTGACTACTTTAATATTTGAAATGTTATCATACTAATGCTGTGAAGCTTCTGCAAAGGATTTCCAGTAATTTGGGATAAGGGTAAGTTTAACACTGTATTTGTATGACCGACTACATGTAACAGGAATACAGAATTTGACTATGGGAAGATTTATGATTGTGTTAAGATTAGATAATCAGCACTGCAGTGACTGTGTACACAGACATGGTCAGTGGCAGGGGATTAAATGATAATGAGTGAATACCAGAGATGTGCAAATAACATATGCCATAACTGATAGCTCAAGAGGACAGGAATATCTACAGGGTACGTGTATATGTTGGCATCAGATAAACTGGCTATACAAACCAAAACCTGGAAATAACAGTTCCGAGGAATAATTGATGCACTGAAAACAAAAGTGAAAGCTGAAACAATTGCAATGTGCACCAGAAGACTGAGAATAACCAGTGTATTTGCGTACCTGCAGTTAGATCTACATCAAACATTGCAATGATTTAGGTTACCGTCTGAGTTGGCTTACTCTTATAGCTGGCAGTAGAGAAAGTTTTCTCATCCCAAGCCAAATTCTTATTTTAAATTTGTGTTGAAAACTGACATGATGAGGTTCTAGTTGACGATCTCTGAATGACTACATGTACTGGCCATAACTGAGAATACGCACCTATACCAAATTCTTGCCAAACAGTTGGGAAGGATGTTGCCATGGAGTTGAGAAGAGATCCAAGTGCAGACAACTCAACTTATAATTTTTCCCCAATGCGTGAAATGATTTTGAAGGATTGTTTATTTATTTACATGTATTTTTTTTTTTTTTTTTAATATAGCTCAGATGAATGAGAATTCTAGGCAACTGCATGAGAACGTGAGAGAAATGCGAAATGTGCGAGTCTCGCATTGAATGTGTGAGAGCTGGTAGCTCAATAAGTGCACGACTCACATCGTAGATAAGGCTGTAAAAGAACCCAGGTTGCAGTGGGATGCAGCGGCTACGGTGTGGCATGACATAGGGTAACTGTTTAGACAGGTCGGTCTCTATAGTTGAATTTGCAGCAGGAAGTAGCCCCACTGGCAACTTCATCTGACCCGAGAGGACTGAATGTATTGATGAGGACATGTAGGTTTAGGACATACATATTCCCACAAATAAGTGTACCACAGAGAATAGATAAATGCAAGCATTATTTGGTTGTCTAAATGGCCGCTGTAGGTAATACAAGCTGCCGCCTTCATATAAACAAGTTGCCTTTCAATAAGTTCTTTTGTGAGGATGAAAATGTCCATGGCATAATCAAGGTAAATGATACCTATTCACAGTGAAAGTTATTAGAATCTAAACTGGAATGAATTTCACATTATTTTGAAGGTAGGATTTGCCAAATAGGCTAGAACCATGCAGTCTAACTTGAAAGGAGAATATGGGTGGAATATATGGCACATGCAGTTCGAGACTGTTATACCATAGGCCACTCTGTCCGGGAGTGTACTGTGTTGAAGCATGGAGTAGCTCAATGGATGAAGGAACGGGAACTGGACCTATGGCTCAGTGGAGAGGGTCTGCTCTGTGTTGCAGCAATTGTTTTCAGCCTGTGACATAGCCTTCATAATGTTGTTACATGACAGATCTTCAAGTTTGGTTCTTCATCACCCCAAAGTCTGTCAGTGTTGCCATACATGCCAGTGTTCTCTCAGTTTCAGTGCTAATTCCATTATGTTCTGTGGTGGTGCTGTACAGATGAGCCCCCATAAAATGGCAAGCCTGGAAGCATGGTTCCCACTGGTTCAATACACGATATACGTTGTGCGCTTTGCGAAACCAAAGATCTGGTGGTGCACGGTATACGTTGTGCGCTAAGTGAGTGAATTCAGTTACATGCCTGTATCTGTTTTGAGAACACCAGATTTATAAACTGTACACAAACGACTTAAACTGAATCTGAAAATCTGTGATAAAACTCCATTTACGAAACAAGACCATAGATGTGATGTCCAGGTAAAGTTGTGTGTAGTCAATGGTTGAAGGAGATTCTCCTGAAGTTATACAGCAAAAGAATCTTCTCACAGAGTAACATGGAGTTCCGATGTTATCTGTAAAGGTCGATCTCTAGGGTGAAGCTCTCCAGCGGTTACTTGCACTGGTCATTTGGGACCAGGTATACAAATTGTATCTTATATAGGAGGTACCAGTAATTGTTTGCTTGAGCATAGGGCAGACATATACTCATTCCGTGCTCCATAGTTAGAGAGATACTCCCAGGTTTGAGAGTGACCTCTGTTACACTTTAGAAGATGTAAATCCCTCCATGGTGAATATGTGCAGAGCTAGATATACAGATGATCTGACCTTGAGCGATGCTGCAGGCAGAATGGCTGGGTTAGGAAAATGTGATATTAAAAAGAGGGGAGTTTATCTGGATTATAAAATGATAAGAAGCAGGATACACCAATGGGCTGTGTGCAAAATAAACACAGAGCCAAGAACAGCAAGAATGTACATAGCAGGCAGTCTGCAAAATAAACAATACTGTTGATCAACAATACAATGTGAGCTGAGGAAATCAGACAAGCAATGGCCTTGAGAGATAAGGGCCAGATGTTGTGTAATAGTGTAGCTGCCCAAATCAGATTAAATAATAACATACTTAATCCATCATATCTACACATTAGTCTATCTACAAGCTCACACCACGGTACAGCAAATTTTTAATTATACTGTTTTAGTCATATTTTTGCTAGACAAATTATACTTTAACAGAAATTTTACATCACTGTAGATTAACACAGAAATATCCAAGCGCAATGGTGGAATAGCCTTGTCAACTCATCTGAAGGAAAGTGATGATCTATATATGTGACCATTAAATGAAACTCTCACTGAAAACTATAATTGGACTAGAGAAAACTTGAGCTAGGGAGAATACCTCCAATTGGAGATTGTGTAGCAAAACCAGCTGTTCGTGACAGCCGGTAAAATGGTTCAAGCGTGTGCGGAGGGAACGGGTAGGGAAACAGGCTAATAATGAGCCAATCATATCAATACTTGTTCGATAAACTATGTAATATAATGAAACTTGATTTAGAGAATACTATATGTCGACTTAAAAATATTGAAACTAAAAGAAATGCTTGCCTACATGTAATTAACTTCCTATACCAAGCTGAGTGCTCTCGCCTCGCTAAAACCAGTACTTCCTGCTAATAAAGGTACATTGATATTCTGATCAGTAGAACTAGGAGAAGCAGACAGAATCAGTGCATATCGGTTAGAGATAGAACACGGTCCATATGGAGATTTAGACAGGCAAGAACGGCATTGTCAACATATTTCAGTCAATAGGGCGTTGAAGATGAATACCATTTTATTTTTGCTAATACTGCCGAACGTGTAAATTATTTTGGAGACTGATACCTATTATATCAGCATTTTCTGAAAGTATTTGATCAAGCTGTGTTGGAAAATGAACTCTCGGTAAGGTATACACCGCAAAATTGGGCATCGTTGCTCAAATTATCCATTTATTCCATTCAATGTGGAGGTTGAGATCGGGTGGGGTCGTTTCATTATTGGGGTGGAGATATATTTGTTTTTACTGATGAAAAACGGCTGATCGTACAATGTTGCAGCTGTTTACCGTCTCAAGTCTTTACAACCAAGATATATTTTCAAGTAATACTGAATGGATTACATTATTTCAGTATTCTGTGGATTTACATCATCTGGTGTCTCGCTGAAATGCTAAAATGATCGAAAATGCTGGTTTCTGGTGAGAACGTGTGATCATTGTAATGCCCCTATCTGGTTCAAGATGAACTGACCAATATCAGCGCTGGTCCAATCAGTCTCGTGGTATAACAGAGACCCGGCTGATAATGCGTAAGTTGTCAGATACAGACATTACAGACTAGATTTAACTGGACTATCCACCATTTTGGATTTTTTACCTGCATGTGGCTATTGGCTATTTGGCTATTTATTCACTTTTAGTGGAACTCAGAAACCTGAAATAATTATACAAGTTTATAATAAATACCTGGACTCTCTGTGCCTGCTATAATACAATATCTGGTCCAGAAAGATTCGTTTAATCTTGGCTAACTTCTGACATAAACCGGAAGGGTCATCCTGAATTTATACTCCAGACTTCGTAATATTATTTGCATTGTCCTCCGTTGGAATTGGAACTTTTTGGAATCTATTTGTAGAGGAAACATTTCCAGTAAATCTATATCTAAATTAGGCAGTTTGACGCCTCTGATTTGTCACAAAAATCAAATTCAATCCATAAAATTGCCAAAGAGAATTGCGTTTTCAAGAGTATCGGATCGCAAAATAACAATAATTCAATGGAAGGACTAACACACTCGTAACGTGTTTCCGAATATGTAGGAATATATGGGCCATCCATTCAAGAACTAATCAGTGTTTTCTATGGTTTCTCTAGAAGAAATGACCTGATCGCCAAGTCCAGATATGTGCTTTAGCTAGCTAAAACCTGTGGTCTTTCGATGGGCGTACAAGTAGCAAAAACGGCATAGCGCGCAAAATATTTGACGAAAATGCGTGAAATTTTCTAAGCTTTGAATAATGCAAGCCCTTGTCTGATATCCGAATGACCGGATGAAATTAACCAACCTACTAGGCTTCAGCCTTCTAAATAAAAAAAAAGTCCCCATCCGTCAACCTCTACACGTAATCTCTGCCAAAGACCAGAATTTTCTCGATTTTTTCCGTCTTCGTTGCAGCGATTAATGGAAAGCCTTTGGTACCAGTGGCAAGTACCGGTATGTATTTGTTCTATTCAGCTGCAAATTTTATTTCGATTCACTGCTCGATAACATGCCTCACTGGGGCCTATTTGTGGGACCTGGGCACTGCTTTCAGCAGGTAGAGAAAACAGCAAAACGAGGATCTCATGTGTAGATGCGCGCACAGCTTGACATTTCGACGGATAATGTTTGACAAGAAGTTGTCAGCTTGTAGCACCTGAAATAAACTATTTCCTGTCGAAAGATGAAAGCCTAAATTTAATTAGGGAATCAGCGAGATACAATTTTGTTAATACTGCCGAACGTGTAAATTATTTAGGAGTCTGATGCCTCTGTTCCAGCTCGCTCTACAACTTGTTGAGTTTGAGACATCTCCATCAACACATGGATTAGCAGTGAGATTTCTCCAGAAGTAATCAACACAGCACACCAAAAGACATGCACATACATTAAAACTTAAGCAACAAACCGATTTCTTTCAAATAACCGAAAATACAGTCTTCTTTCGCTCGACTAAAAAGATCTTCTAAAGCAGCTGCTTGACAAAAAGAATCTCTCACAATCTTAAAATCTATACAGTCGATCAAAATATGTTTCACTGTGAGATCTTAGTGGCATGGAATACACCTTTGGGGCTGGTTCCTTTTGTAGTATATGTTCGTGAGTTAATCGGGTATGGCCGATTCTACATCGCCTGATCTTGGCTTGATCGAAACGTTTCTGGCTACTCAAATGAATATATTCTCTACTTTTTCGAAACTCATGAAGTTTGTTATTATCCACAGCATCCCATAAAGATTGAAATAGCACATAAGCACAGATAAAAGATCTGAATTCGCTATATAGGATTCCAACAGGATCAACCTCATTATCTAGGGCTGCCTTAGCCATTTCATCAGCCTCAGTGTTTCCTTTGATGACAACGTGGTTAGGCAGCAACAAAATACAACATCAATCTGTTGATGAAATCTACGATCATATAAGTGTAGAATGTTCAAAATGGTGGGGTGAGTTGCAGTTCCACTCTCAATCGCTTGAAGGCATGACAGTGAATCTGAGAATATGACATATTTTTCTCCTATAGTAGACCCAATACCTTCTAAAGCTAACAATAGAGCTTTGGATTCGGCTGTGAAAATCGAACTTTCACCTGGAATTCGACAGCTTTTAGTTTCGGAACTTAAAATAGTAGCACACGCTACTCTCCCACCCTCTTTGGAACCACCTGTAGAAATTGCTTGGTGTGATCTGTATTTTTCTCTCGATAAAACAATTTTTGTGTATACACGAGATTGCTCGTGTCTGCCTTTTTTATATTTTGCCATTGTAATATCTGCTACTGGTCTGGCTAACTGCCATGGTGAAACTGGTAAGAACTTGATTAGGAAAAATTTGACTAAGCTTAATACCAGCTGCTACAATGTGTAGTTTCGTAGGAATTTCAAGAGGTGGAATAATGGAGGGTTTCTTTAAACACAAATCTATGTATTGAGGCTTGAAAACACAGTTACATGTATATGCAGGTTTTGAACGTTTAGATCGCAATTTTGTGATATATTGCAGTGACAGTTTACTTCTTCGAATTTCTAAAGGAGATTCATCTGCTTCGACATATAATCTTTTTTATGTGATGTTCTGAACGCTCCGCGGCAAAGTAATTAGTCCTTGATGGAGAATAGGATCTAGCTTGCCCAGGTTGACTTGCGTTCACTGTTGTAAACAATATAGCCATAGTCAAGCTTAGAACGAATAAGTCATCGATATGAATGGCGAAGCGCTTGCTGATCTCCTCCCCACTTATACCTGGCAACTACATTCAACAAATCAAGAGCTTCTGTGCGATTAGCTTTCAAGCAGGTTAAATGCGGTAAGAACGTTAATCAAGGATCAAACAATATTCCTAGGAATTTGACTTCTTTTTCTACCTTGACTGGATTTCGGTTCCATCTAATGTAAGTACTGGATCTTTGTGCTGGATATAATTTCCACAAAAGTGTATACAATTTGTCTTTGCTCTGGAGAACTTGAAACCATTTAAGCAGTAGACAAAATACTACCTTGTGGGACACTTTGATCTTGATCGAAATGATCAGATATGGTTGTACCCAACCGAACTTGAAACTGTCTACCATTCAGAAAGTTAGAAATAAAAATAAGTAAACGTCCTTTTAATCCCATAGTATGAAGGTCTTTTAAAATCCCGTATTTCCAAGTAGTATCACAGGTTTTCTCTAAATAAAAAAAAGGAAACCACATGTTCATTTTTTTCCGAAAGCATTCTTGACATGGGAATCAAAACTAAGTAAATGGTCAGTGGTACTTTTACTTTTACAGAAACCAACTTGACTATCAGCAAGTTTCTTTTCAGTTTCAAGGTACCAAACAAGACGATCATTTATCATGCGTTCCATTGTTTTACAAACACAGCTAGTCAGTGAAATTGGACGATAATTACCGGGGTCTGTATGTTGACGGCCAGATTTTGGGACTTGTATAACAATGGCATTATGCCAAGATGGTGGAAAGTCTTCTGTCACCCAAAGTCTGTTAAATATGAATATGACGTCATTATTAGGTCACTGATATGATTAATTCTCCCGAGATACTCGTATAACATAGCTTACTATGATTCAGGTAAATTGTCCGCAAATTAAAATTAAGTTATAGTTCTTCGAATAGCTTTCACGTAAACAACGGCCTTTTAGCTGTACGACTGCACTCTTATGGCGATTGCAGTGATTCCAGCTTCCTATAGTCTCTAGGTTTTACCGAGGTTAAACGTTCACGAGAACAAACGAAAAGAGAAGGTCAAACGTTAATGAGGGTAATAGTTTAAGAAGTCGAATGAGGTCACTGATTCCTGGTCCCAATCCACATTTCACAATTTCTAGAAGCTGAGGATTTTTCGCCAAATTAATGTAAGTTTTCAAGCCTAAAATCTGACGCACACGCTTGCAAGCGGTTAACTGTCTCAGAATTATGTGACTTCTCTACATATTAGAACATGTTTTAGTTATAGAGGGAAAAGAGGTGAAGAAATCATAAAATGTGTCACTTTTTCACTTCTGGGCTTCTGTCAGTCGTTGTACAGTGATTACGAAAAGCACCAGATATTCAGCCAGACATGGTTAAAGATTTATAGCAGTACAGAGTTTCAGCCATTCAGAAGCACCTCATATATATGTATATATATCGATGCAAACATACTCACGAAAAGCTATGTCGAGATTTGATTTGGCTGGGTTCACACAGATCAACAAATAAAGTTGGACTACACTGCAAAAGGATATCAATAACCGATCAAGCTGATTAGAGATTTAAATAAATTAAGAACGATGGATAAGCTCCACGAAATCAGCTCCAAGAAATCTTGTGTGGCTTGCCATTTGCATTCCACGCGGAAGGTAATTTGACAGTTAAGAAGCCCGCTAACATCGGACAGAATCTTGGGCCTCGAAATCGTGACGATGTAGATTTAAGATATTCATGATTGAGACATGCTTTCTGCTTAATTTCTCCCCACTCTGCATACAAAGATAAACTAAGTACTGAACAAGAAACTGATTTGCAGTGACATTCAAACTTTGACGTGATATTGGACATGCATTGGATCTGTTTGCTATCGAGAACCTACATCAACCAGGACTATACATGTAACCGTGGGTTCCCATATATGAGTACAGCTTTGTTTAGCTCCAAAACACACATGTACACAAAGGCAAGTTTACATCATATTTCTGGTGTAGCGTGTACGAGTCGTCCATCGAGGTCCAATCTTGATATTCGATATCGTTATCCATTGTCAGAGTTGCAGCACAGTGTAAGATTTTCAAGACAGACCCCGCTCCTTTATACTACATATTATAGTATAGATATTCTACTCGTGGACCAAGTGACAACAGATAAATGCAAATAGTTTAAGACACAACCAATGTTTATTGAATATTCACAACTGGACTTTGACTATGGCATGTAGAACGTTCCCGTGGTCTAGTATCCTTTGGCACAGCCGTGCTGGCTGACCGTGGGATGGAGACTTCCTCTCATAATTTCCTGACTTCGATAACTTCGCCTAACTTCTTACTTAATTTGACTAATGTTTAAGATTCGATTAACCTTATATGTGATTTGCTATGCAGCAGATGTGAACAAGTATGCTCAAGAGATATAATTCTGGTGCGACAGATGTACCTTAGGAACAATTCTATATGCCAGCGAGTCAGCTTAGAATAACATATAAAACACACGGTGTCGGGTTTTGTTTCTCATACACATCAGATCAAGTACTGTATTGATTCATTGCTAATGTATGCGAGTAAAACAGTTTATAGGCGTATCTGTAGTTGCACATAATTGAATAATTAATATATAACAAACGAATAGATACACAAGTTGATATTCGTCTCGTAACAACTTCCCTTCATTAATTTCCGAAGATAGACAGGTTAACAGATAGACACCTGGATCTATGAACGCTCGGACATAATGGTCACAGAGATACTCATTCGTTCATAGGGCTGAGGAGTAAAAATCGGCTAAAATATGACGGCAGTTTTGAGACTACATCAGCGCACAATAGGAAATCTTCGGTACACTCTCTGGTATAACTTGCCTCAAATATATATATACCGGGAAAATGTTTTAGACAATATCGTCTATCTCTTTTCTTCCCAGTGCATGATACATGGCATCAACGCCCACCTGCCCAGCTTAACATTTAAAAGCATATAATACTACGCTACAGAGTAAAATCAGAGTGAAATACTTGAGCTCTTGTTATTCCAATGGACCACTGGTACTGAATCGCCACGCAGACCTTTCGTCAGAAAGTATAGTATCTCAGTAGTTTAACGATACATTCTCTGCAGATGTTGTGCTGTTCCATCAAGCAAACCGTGAACGGATATCACCAGTGTATATGTTTACCACATCAAACATGAATCGTTGTAAAAAAAGTGGTCCGGCATTTGTTGAAAGAAGATCAGGGTTTCAATGTCGTAGGCCGAGTTATTATAATAACCATGCAACTACAAACAGTAGAAGTCTCTGTCAAAGATTTATGAATGTGTCTCGTATTTTCTAAAACGTACTAATGACAAGGAAATATTGGACGCGCAGGTCTACACAGGCAACACTGAAGCTCGGAAATGGCGGGGGGGGGCTGTGCAATATATCGTACATAAGATAACCGATTTGGTTTGATATCGTGTGTAGTAATGTATTTGTAGTTACATAGGCTCTGAGTTGAAAAGGCGTGCGTCCGCGAATGTCTACGATATAAAAGTTACGCCCCGTTTCCTTGTGATACGGCGTTGCTAAGTCTACTTCAATTGTTCTATTCCGATTTTTCCATATTCATCTGTATGAAAGCGTACTGAAGTCCATACAACAATGTACCAAGAGACAACTGCTCATCGACATTAGGAATTGAGCAGGCGTAACCCTTTAGTTGTTCAACATCTGCCCGCTCTTTGAAATGTACAAAGCAGGCGAACAGAAAGGATAGCAAATGAAATGTTATTTACCGAGGAGTTCAAAGAGAGTCCAAGATAGGTATTCACATGTATATATAGAGTCGTAATTAACTTTTAAGATTTTGATCTCATTTTCATCATGGAAATGTATTCTGATAATTAAAATGCACTAGACTTCTCGCGTATTCGTTGCCGCATTATACTCTCTTGTATGGATAGTTTTGTACCTCTCATATTGAAAGTTGTAGTTTGAACGCAATACTGCTTCACCGGTTATGCTGCTCGCCTTCTCGGCATATAGCTATGACATACCTTCATAGGGTGAAAATGTAACTCGCTAAGGGGCCCTCGGTGGCCGAGTGGTCTAAGGCTCTTCGCTGGTGACCGCTAGCCTCACACCGCTGAATCGGCACGGGTTCGGGCCCAGCTGGTTCATATGTGAAAGTTTGTCAGTTACTTGCCGAAGGGCGGTGGTTCTCTCCGGGTACTCCAGCTTCCTCCACTAACCAAACTGACTGTCACCATATGAGTGAAACAAACTTGAGTGTGACACTAAGCCAAATTCCCTCCCTCTCTTTGTAACTCGCTAAACCCTACTAAGCCTGGGATTTATACCCTCACTAACAAACTTTCTACTCTATCTCCGGAAATACAAAAATTTGACAGCTGATCACACTGTGCGACTTTGTAGTTTATCATATTAGGGTCCTCTTGATCCTATTTACATAACCGAAGGGCGGAGGATAATGGATAAGTTCAAAAAGGCGGCCGTGTGGGGGTACCAGAAAAGTGATGTTTTCCTCGTTTTTATTCCAAATTCCTGCTTTTCTGTGAGGAAACGTGAACATAAGCTATCGTATTTCACATCAGATTACTATTTACTAATATATCATGCAGTTTTTAGCCCACCATCACCAAATGGTGGGCTGTTCAAATCACTTTTCGTCCGTGGTCCGTCGTCCGTCAGTCCGTCCGTCGTCAGTCAGTCAGTCCGTCCGTAAACAATTCTTGTTATCGCGATTTCTCAGGAACTACTCATGGATCTTTCTCAAATTTGGTACACATATTCCCCTTGGGGTCTAGTTGCGCAAAACATCATTTTTGTTTCGATTCGAAAATCCAATATGGCCACCAGGCGGCCATCTTGGATTTCCCCATGAAACTTTGTTATCGCGATTTCTCAGGAACTACTACATGGATCTTTCTCAAATTTGGTACACAGGTTCCCCTTGGGGTCTAGTTGTGCACGATACCTTTTCTGGTCCGATTCGAAAATCCAATATGGCCACAAGGCGGCCATCTTGAATTCCACGATGAAATCTTATTATCGCGATTTCTCAGGAACTACTGCATGAATCTTTCTCAAATTTGGTACACAGGTTCCCCTTGGGGTCTAGTTGTGCAATATGTCTTTTCTGGTCCGATTCGAAAATCCAATATGGCCACAAGGCGGCCATCTTGGATTTCCCGATGAAACCTTCCAATCGCGATTTCTCAGGAACTTCTCAAATTTGGTACACAGATTCCCCTTGGGGTCTAGTTGTGCAAAACATTCTTTTTGTTTCGATTCGAAAATCCAATATGGCCACCAGGCGGCCATCTTGGATTTCCCTATGAAACTTTGTTAGCGCGATTTCTCAGGAAGTACTGCATGGATCTTTCTCAAATTTGGTACACAGGTTCCCCTTGGGGTCTAATTGTGCAACATACCTGTTATGGTCCGATTCGAAAATCCAATATGGCCACAAGGCAACCATATTTGATTTCCCCATGAAACCTTGTTATCGCGGTTTCTCAGGAACTACTGCATGGATCTTTCTCTAAATTGGTACACAGGTTCGCCTTAGGGTCTAGTTGTGCAAATGGCAAATGCAATATGGCCACCAGGCGGCCATCTTAGATTTCCCCATGAAACTTCATCATGGTTTCTCAGGAAGTACTGCATGGATCTTTCTCAAATTTGGTACCACATGTTCCTCTTGTGGTTCAGTTGTGCAAGATACCTTTTCTGGTCCAATTCCAACAGATTTGTCTTCGCTTCCTGTATCCAACGATGACAAGTGGAAAAAAAATACTACAAAATGAAGATGAAGGATCCTTCAGACATTCACTTTCAGACTAACTTTGCTCATTTCTCTTGTACTATAACAGCCGACATAAGTACAGTTTCTAGAAATTTTGAAACTCCTGAAACTTAGAAAGATGTTATCTTGGTGTTTACTAGTGTACCTTTTTCGGTCTTTTTCGCTCAGATTCGAAATTCTGTAAACAAAATTATGGAGAGAAATAGAAGGAACTAAATTGGGAACGACAGGCGATGGGTATATATTTGATAGTTGTTTCCATTAGCCAGTGGAAATATACCGTTTTATGATGTTAATGTATTTTAGGAGTCTCGACAATGATCGGAAACAGACATGAATGTATACCAAATACGATAGAGAAATTGACATAGGCTACCAGACATAAGTGATGATTGTGCTGGCGAGCAAAGATAACAAAACTTAGTCGCCCATATTATAGAACATTTGGGGTGTATCGCAGCCTGTGTTTGAAAGGGGGGAGGGGCACTGTCTATATATTTTCGTTATTCCAAAGGCTAGAGCGATGAGACTTGCCACACAGCATTTTTGGTTCATGCCCCACCCGAAAATGTGAAAAAAGAATCCGAGATGGTCGCCAATTTGACGTCACAGTGACGTCATCTTCTTGGCAGCCATTTTTTTGGCTATTTTTTTAGACGATTTTTTTATATTTTTATTTTCCGATTTGTCTCTCAAAAACTACCAAATAAAATAGTGAAAAATTAGTTTTGCCTAAATAAAATACTTTCTAGTCCTTTTGGACCATAACATATGAAGAAATGGATGGAAAAGGCTGAAAACACGACTTTCAGAGATATCACATGGCTGCCATTTTAAATTTACTCATGATGTGCTGCTCGGGGGATATGCACATAAATGTAGGCTAAAACGATCTCAGTATGATCAGCTTTAAAGTCACGAAGTTTCAGCTCCTTTGATTTAGTCGTTTCGAAACAGTAGATAAAAGTTCAGTAGGGGGCACTTTCGCCCCCTCCCAGGCCAAACAGGGTTAAAGGAGAAGAAAACCTGTGACTAATGTATACACTGAATGAAAGATCTATCTCCCCCGTATCCAAAAAGGGTATAAGCAAATATTTTTTGCGATTTTTTCCACTCGATTAAATCGGCGTTCAACCTGCGCATCGTTGTCTCTCAAGCGTGCCGACATTTTGACTCGGGTAGTCTAAGCGTGTCACGTCACCCGGGCGTGGCCTCTCTTTAGCGGTGAAGGCGAAAATATAATGACATTGCATGGAGATATATTACAAACCAAGCCTTTCTTACATTGGAATGATTACAATTTGACAGGAATAGGAACCGAACGCCGTGATATGACTGGAATAGTGTTGAAAGATTAATAAACTCACTCCAATTTACTGCATCAGCCTCACTGTGCAAAAATACTTCTCTGATGCGTTTAGAGTAAAGTCCTGCCGACCGACGTTATGCACCCACTGTTTCAGTACATCTGGTTTCAACATTGGGAACAGATGAAATGTCACGGTCTTTGGAAGGTTTGGATTCCCAGCTCTTTTAGAACAGCCAAACGCCACACACTGCGGCATGATGCCCGTGTATTTACGGAATATTGGCACACTACCACTATCAAATTATAACAGTATACAAAATATAAACCTGCAGTCCCGAGAGCTTCTCATACTTCAACGTAGAAGGCGGAAGTGGGTATGAGCCCGGCTGACGTCACGCAGCGATGCGCACAATATGTTTTCGGCATTTCTGATTGGTTAAAATAGACGCAAGCTCTTGTAATGGCGGCACTTATGAATCTGTTCACAGGCTCCAGTTTTTTATGTTTCGATATGAATAGATCGGCGGTAAAAAATCGCAAAAAATATTTGCTTACATTTTTGGATACGTGGGAGATAGATCTTTCGTTAGTCACATGTTTTCTTCTCCTTTAAGAACACATCACAAATACAATGGGATAAAGTCGACAAAGTATCAAAAGATGACTTTCAATGATGGTTAAAAGTAGGGTGATCTACATATTTAAATGCAGACACATGTAACCACTGACAATATGAATACTGCAGACAATCAATTGCGAACATACATATATTTTAATTCACTTTCTTTCTCAAAATAATATCGTGACAAAATCGACAAGGAAAACATAATAAACAACATAAAATATTTGCTAAGTTCAAGATAAATATCTAGACATTACATAGTGGAATGGGTAGATACTCTCATAAAGCAGAGGCCGGGCGAGCGTGCTCATCCTACCGAACAACAACTGATTATCTGATCGATTGCGATGAATATACTGAGCTAAGATCCGAGTCAAAATGACATAGGCTAATTTCATTGAATTCTTCTGAGAAACTGGTGTGGCTTCTTGGCAATGAGAATAGGATGTTTTTTTTTTTAAATAATGCAGGTATCCCCTGGGAAGCAACCATGCCCACTTCAAAATACTTTTTCATAGAAATAGGGACTTTGAATCACACAAGGAAACACAAACTATACTAACACCTGTATATCGATACTAAGAATATCGTAAAAATGCTCCTATTAATTCTCGTCCATATCATGCAAGAGAAAGTGTACTGGAATTATTTACTATATTTCTTGAAAATATTTCATATGGTTCAGCGTATGAAGCATTTAACTATTACGAATACATCAATATTCAGCCATTCATAAACAGACTTCATAGCTTGCAAGAACTGGATCATCGTTATAATGAAGTAGTTACATATTTGCATACCGGTACTGAATATCCTTCCCAATGTATAACATTTCTATATAATAAACCTTGTCAAGGCGATGAGGGGTTTTAGAAATTTATAACGCACCCATTATTTTATAGAGTCGGAGAGTCTACCAGATATTAAAATTGTCTATTGACCGCACTCATTTTTGTCAGCGAACTTGCTAGTAACGTTCTTACTCATGCACACTGATCCCGCGTTAACAGATTACTAACAGGCATCGTAACGCGGTCTAACTATATCCCGAATGCGTTAGATAGAACCGCCAAGATGGGCCGTACTTAGTTCTGTTGAGAAATTGGTGGTGCTTCTCAGCAATGACAATGGGGTGTTGTAAATAATGCAATTATCTGCTTCGAGTATCGGAGCAACAATACTCAGACGGAAATAACTATATTATATAGTTATAGTCATAAATGATATATAGTGCTGGCGATTAGGTGCCTGACTCTGGGGTCGCTGGTTCGAATCTCGCATGGGACTCGACCAAATTTTCAGCACAGATAGTGTTATCCCAAAGTAACGAAAATACTGTTATACGATCACTTTCTATATGATAAAAATATAGTCATATTTGTTTTAATATACTATTGTATTTTTAACTGATTCGTGCCGCGATTGGTAAAATGATGACAACTACTACTACCGCTGCTAAATGACGGTAAGGTCTTCCCATCAAGCTAGATAAATGTTCGGAAAATGACATTCCTTACCCCAGAAAATGCATTGCAACAAATTGCAACAGACATACTTATTGATTATAGTACTGTTTCTCTAATATCGTGGTACAGGCAAAAACGATGCCAGAATTTTGACGTCCTCGGACAGTAGTAGGGCACTTTCCATATAAGTGCTGTGATGAGGCCGATATTTTTATTCGAATGTACAGTTACATGATGCAATCTAATTCAGCCGTTCAACTCTGTCGTATCTCTATATATATGTACCTACACAATTAGGACAGAATAATACATGTCAAGAAGACGATTTGATAATCTGTCTGACACGTCATGTAGTTTATCAAATATGTGTCCCAGAAAGAACAAATAAGCACAAAAGATCGCGCAATGCAAACAACGTTGCATAGTGAATTGAATTCAACATATGCGCCAATCAAAACACAATGAATCACAGAGAATGGGTTCTGTCGTACGTAGATAGCTACACATGTAATAAAGGGACAAAAGTTCCAGCTTGTCCTACGGAAGTAGTTAAAGCAACAATTCAGCAACCAAAGTGCAAGTTTGTGATTCAAATAATGATGGATACTGCTATTATATTTAAAAGAATCACCGAAAAAGGTATGTTCGATGATATACGTGGAAAAAATGTCTCATTTTCACTTGTGTTTGATCCAAAATAAGCACAATATTCAAGTGAACAGTACGCGTACATGGATATGAAGTAGCGAGGTTGTATCGGTAAAAAAGGTTTAAAATAATGAATAAAAGAAAACCTCTGGGTAGATTCTCATAGTGATACGGATCTATGAATAATTAACATATAAATACAAAATATGACATGAAGGCCCAGTCTATGCAGAGAAAAAGCTGGAGGACAAACCTCCTTGAAGTCTGAGAGGAAACAACATGGGGGCGTCAATTAACCTTCCAATCATGGATAAATTATATTATGTATTCATTGGTTTTGTTATGAGATAGCTTTGCAGACCCACTCCATACACCCTGCATCGGCCAAAGTACAAACGCTCATGGCCCGCTGTAACGGAAAAACAACGTCGTCTGCCAGCGCTTCCGATCAAAGTTTGATGTTTTGTTTCTCACATGTAATTATCATCTGGTACTACGTATCTGTCATAAATTTATTGACTCCAATGTCATTCTAAAGGCTACCCGCCCCACCGTTGACATCAACGGACGGAGTCAGTTCCGAACCACCAACATCCATAGATGGCCAAGTTGGGTCGTATCATGACCTGAAAAGATCTTGTGAACGCAGTGTTCACTAAGTAATTTGTAACTCGAGTGGTGATTGCTTTCCTTTAATCTGCTATTCAAAGATAAAACAAATGAAAGTACAGCGATTTACCTTTTCGGTTTGGGTATACGCCTGTACATGTATGCCATCGGAGATATGTCAGTGTCCAATCCATTTTGCCAATATGATGAGCTCGACCATATCACTATCACCCCCAACCCGCATTCTTCAACGCCAAATGTTAACTGATGAGATGAAGACATACGAAACGAAATATTCAGCTAGGACTCTATTTTGGGAGGAAAATTATCATGTTGACCATTACACTTGTGTATAAATGGGTGAAGGTCAATGTCAAAACCAGGCTGGATCGGAATCGGCGACAGTGGGTCGGAACTGACACCTCTCATTAAGAAATGTAATCTTGTATTATCTCCAGTTCAGTTGATCTCCAGCTAAATTACTTTGTCAGTAAATCTTCTAGGCAATTGATCTGCGACTCCGATAATGATTTCGCCAATTAAACCATTTCCTTTTGAAAAAGATGAAAATTGTACTTCGGTGGGTCGAAACTGACGCCTTGTCTACGACACATTGCCTGGCGATTAGTGCGTATAAATATGGACATGTTCCGTTCGGAGAGGTCAAGAGTTCACGGTTGCGTTCCGTATATTTCCGATTTAAGTGGCGGCTGATATCCGCTGTGGTGTACAAGCTGTCCTTCATGGCTCGAATTTGATAGACGAACCAGGTCTTGGAATGATATCTGGAAAGATATCTGTGCACAGTGGCGACATGGTTATCGTGGCCCAAGTTCTCTTTTCTGTTCTTCCTTTATACGTGTCTCTCTTTTTTTTATTTCTGTGCTCAAACTAATCTCACCAGCGTGATGAAACATTTCAACCAGTGGCGTATAATTTCCAACAGATATATGCCCTCCTGACTCAAGGAATTTGAGGATGTCAACAGCGCTTTCACCTTGATATGCTCTTCCTGCTATGTACGAACTTGACTGTGTTCTTAGGGATCGAAAGGTTTTACTGTTGACTGGGACTTGTATGTCTATGTACGCAAGCAGCTCATTGTGCAGTTTCACGGACTCTAATGGAAGTCTACAAAAGCAATGGACCACACACTGCATAAATCAGTAGTAACTTTGAGTTTATGATAGAAAGGATATAACACAATGATTAACAAAACGAAACAATTTGATAAGCTTATAAACGAAAACAACTATTAATATGACAAATAAAAAGTAAACCAAGCTGCATATATTGAATGGTGTTGGATGCACATGTGTGATACATATGCTAAGCATTTTGATGTCATATATCTACGATACTCGCGCTTGGCCTTTAATTCAAAAGAAAATATGTCAGATACCTTATCGATTCGTTGCTTTTGCATTCGATTGCCTTTCCGTCAGGATCCTAATAAACGAAACAAGAAAACAGTTATTATTGTTGATTTCAGTGAAAATCTCTACAAGATGGCATGTCGAATGTACTCTCGTCCGTCTGTAACTAATAAAAATAATTTTAAATCTATTCAACAAAGAGAGAGGGGAATAATACATGAAATAAATTATGTTCAATTTTCTAGTCTGGATGCTACACTTCCTCAGCAGGACATCACATACTTGTACCATCCCCATTGGTTGCTGGTCTAGATGTTAAAAGAAATTGTTCAAATATATAGTCATATAGTTTTCTTCAGTTCTACTACGAATAGAAAAATAAATTCTCATATAACTACATTTGTGGACCTAAATAGGTGTGTTCCTTGTGTTTGTTTTCTATATTTTCCTCCGTGCTGAAGATATTTAGTGATTTAGTTCAAGAGGCATTTTATTCTTTAAATATTGAACATTAAGCTGTTATAAAATCGTTTCCAGTACGAAATTAAAATTTAGCTTCAAAGGTATATCATAGTAATATTATGGTTCAAATATTGTTGAAGAACACTTGAGATGTTAATACCGAGGAGTAGACACTTGAATGCTGAATCTTCACTAACCTCTAAATTTGAGTTCAGATGTTCGGAAGAAAACAAATGTCGCTAAGTTCTAATTCCTTCAGAAAATATACTCATATTGGTGAGTTTATCATTGCAATTTATATGACAAAAACTTGATAATATAACATACAGCAGCATGCGCAAGTTTATCTGGGGCCATTGAATGCATGATATCTAGGATTGTATTTGAGGCAGATCCAAATGGGTAGAGTCAGGACATGAGTGACAAATCCCCGTTGAAAGGGCTGGTTTTACGCCAGTTTTAATACACTCCGAGTAGAATACATTACAGCTGGATAAGCTGCTGGCGTCATCATAGAGTGAACCAGTACCATGAACATATTGAATCTGTGCCCAAGAGCATGGGTTTGTCAAGCATTAAATATGAGGTAGAATCATAGTATTATACAATATCTCTATATACCAGTGGAGCTGTTTTAGTGTTACAATAGTTCTGTTCCAGACCGCAATACAGAAAACCAAAATTGGTAGAACCACATTACGTACAACCACAGATCAACATTGCGTACAACAAACAAGGGCAACTCCGGATACTGAAGTTATAGCGATATTCTATATTTCGGCGAAACTGTTTGGCCATCATCAGGAATATACATCAGAATAGAAATATGCTACATATATAGCAGACATCCTGACTATTCCTGATAGGTTTCGAAGTTGATTTGTGATCGATATGTTCCCAGTCTCCATACTGTTAAGAAACACAAGGATTATCGATATAGCTAATCACTGGAGTTTGCTATTGTTGAAAGAAGCACTTTCCATTAAAAACAAACCATCCATACTGAATGACGGACTGACAACTTATTACGTTTAAGTTATATTACACTCTATTGTTCTAGTCTTCTATTATACTCACCATGGAGTATTAGCATGTGTTCTTAACCTTTATAGTATCTATGGCGTTACGTTTCGTAACTTGTGTCTAATTCCGCTTAACCCGGGCCTAGGGGCCGTATGAACCCATGTACTTCAAGATCATCATGATATTCATATGAACAGTCACAATCAAAGCGTGGCTGAGATACAATCAAAGCGTGGCTGAGATACATCATTCTTTAGATGACGACCTTACAACGAATATTATGGATTAAGAATACTGATCGGCGATACAGATTTGATATTTTTGGAACATCATGATGTCTTGCCGGCATCATTGAAAACTGTTGACCGCTTCTCTCTTACAGGAAACAAGTCTATGTTTATGTATACTATGATTGTCTTTTTTTGAATTTGGCGCTAATACTGTTATATGGAATATGAAATAGGTCTTTGGATTATGGACGCGGATATTCTCTAATGGACGACGGCTGAAGTATGGATGACGGACCAGACGCTTGTAATTTGACTTTTACCTTGCTCATACACTGATACCATATGTATATAAACTTGTATTTCTTTTCTGATGTATATTCCTGATCATAGCTACATAGTCGCGCAGAAATATATAATAACGTTCTTACCTCAGTATTCGGAGATGCTCATGGTTTGTAGAATCACACATTCTACAAGAGCTAAAATTCCTAAGACTTGAATACAGGAAATTATAATTTGTATCGGAATTTTCGGGATCGGAAACTTTATCCTAAATTGTTATTTCCGTCATCAATAATTCAGTCTGACTTGTCGGAAATCTGGAATAAAAGTGGTACGATGGTACGTTGGTACGATGATCGTTCGGATCATAGTAGCCAGTTGGGTCAGACTACACTTGGGATATGGCTGAACAGGAAGTGAACATCAGGGCTACTGATAGTATTGCGCGAGCTCTCATAGAGTCCTGAAAATACACACGTGGATGTGTTTGAATATCTCGTTCTCATTTTAAATTCGCAAAATTATAGTCTAATCACAAAACAGATGATATTTTCTATAGGGTCAAGTCTTAGTGTTGGTGCCTTTGAACAATATACGATTGAATTTAAAATTGGAATGCTCCCATGTAGTGATCGATACTGCATGGTTACACACATCAACGACATTGGACAGCGGACATAATAGACGGCAAGTTTTACCCAGGCTGGTTCTCTTCATCGTGTATAGCTGATTCCTAGCTATGCAAAAGATAAGTGAGGAATATATTTCTGGGGTCTATTGCTGTCTCAGAACATGCATTTTTCGGCCGTTCTTCATCTCCCGGCAATTAGCACCAACGTAGAAATAATTTAATATTATATGTATCAGAATTGATATCCTAAATGGTTAGAAAAGCAATATGTTTGCATAAGTACAATGTAACATTCCTCTATCGTGCAGATCCTCGTCGGTAGTCGTAGGAAACGATTTTCTGCCTCATCACAGAGCATAGTCTCACATAAAAATGCGTACAGTGGCAGTTATGTGTTTACATTGCATTTCACCTTTTGCTTAAGTCGTGGAAGAGAATTACAGGCTGATTTGTAGATATTAGGAGTAGGAACTATGTGCATGTATCAATAAATGTATGTCTTATGTCAACTTACTGATGCGATGATATATGTTGAAACAGTACTTCATATCTCAAAATTTACTTTTATATTCGGCTCATCGTCGCTAATCTCAACAATATTATCAAATGAATTTTCATGAATATACTCATATTATCTTGATTAGCCAGTTCTCAAACAATTATCGTCAGTAACACTCGAATATCTGCCCGATTTGTCTTTCTATCATGAACTTGAACTGAATTTTTTTTATTCACCAAATAATAATACAAAGATAATACATAATTAATCAAACTAGACTGGCGGGAATAAAACTCCATGGGGCTTGTTCTATCCCATGAAAATATATGTGTTTACGGTGGCGACAGGTATATTAATGGCGAAAGCTAGGCTAAAAACTAGAGGGCAGTAATTGAATCGGACTAAGGGGAAATGAGTTAGCTATGGAGAAGAGCTTTTTGTAATCGAGATTTAAAAAGTGAGGAGGATGTATTAACTTTGAGCGCTTGGGGGAGTTTGTTCCATTCTCGCGGTCCTGTGACTTTAGTGGTGTAGAATGAAAGGTTCGAATGATAAAAGGGCCTATATAAGTTAGTATGCCGATTCCTTGTCTGATAGCGATGGACAGAGCTGAGTCTAGTAAAGTAGTCACCAAAGCGTAATGGCAAGATATCAGAGTTGTACATAAATATATGCACTAAAGACAGACTGAAGTAGAGGTTTAGTTTAAGCAGCGGTAACATGTTAAGTGAAAGAAAGAGAAGTTGAGCATGTTCGCGTTTATCAGATAAGGTGATGACTCGGATTGCACGTTTCTGCAAACAGTTCATGTTGAACTATTGTCTAGTTGACAGTTATGAGTGACCTCAGTGATTTTGTCAGGAAGCTAGACAGATCCCACATCATAAATAGATTCCAGGCGAACAAGCTTACACACTGTGGTTATCAGATATTTCTAGGCGTTTGCTTTGGCCTGAACGTTTTGATGAATAGGCTCACCAAACGTTTCAATAAGGCTATCCGAATGGATGTAGAGCAAGGAATCCAACAAGGACAATATTTTATGGATGATTTCGAAACAAAACCAGTGACGAACTGCTGTACAGAAAATATGCGAAACTATTGTTTACGCTTGAATGTCAGAAATTCTAATAACAGTCTATTACCTGATGGGCTCGATCTTGTACTTCGTCATCATCTACTCCAAAGTGTTGTTCGGCCCTTCCAAGTGGCTGACTACTGCTTCGTGGTCTAGTAGCTTTTGTAATTCTGATAGGCTGCTGTTCATACTCGACGGCATACCATTCATCTGGTCGACAGGAAATTCTCCTTGCGTGACGATTAGTACCGGTATGTTGTCCTCTCTCCGTTGTTAGATGCCCATGACCCGTATTCTGATATTTTTCTTTCAGATATTGCGGTTTGTCTAAACTCATCTGTAAACAGGTAAAAAAATCGATCATAACCTTGTGAACATATTGTGACTGTTAATACTAATATAATGAACACTGAATCCTTTAACACACGTCTGATGAAGGGGCCTAAATATTGTGCAGAGAAAATTAGCCAGACGGTGGAACAGAAGTTGGTCGTCACAACGCCCGTCATAGAAATGATTCGTCATGCTGCTGGAAATATACTTCCGCAAGCAGAGCATATATTGACATACTAATTAGCAGACAGTTGGAGTAAACTGATTATATTTCAAAACAAACAAAGTCCCAAATATGATTGTGAATGTTGTCATTCATACAGGTATGGGGTAATTAAATACAAAATGTTAATCCAGGTCTTCTGCAATTCGACTTGTATTGGATTAGCCTTGCGACACGTACACGGTGTCTATTACAGAGCGTCGAATATAGCCATGTGAAGTGGGTTTGATATTGGATATTGGACATTCGGGTCTCACAGTTTCGGTTTACAAAGGTTAAATATTCTAAAATATTCGTTGGATATTCATTGGATATTCGTTGGATATTCGATGGATATTCGCTTGATATTGGATATTCAATGGATATTCGACATATGAAGTGCCGATTCGTCTCATTTCTATAGAAAACCTGGTTTGAACCAATTGTGCTCATTTTAGCCATATATCTTGTTGTGGGATAAATGTGAGATGAGGAGGAATGTATACAAATCCTAATTATCACTGAATTTGCCAATATTAACGCCATCTCGCTTGCGCGTATTGTACTGGGGGTATACAAATCCGACTGAAGCCTGGTTGGACTGTGAACCACCCTGAAAAAACATATATCCAGCTACAATACAAAGATAATTTGAAAGAGGTGCGCGCCTTCGTGTGTTTACGCATAACGTCGAAATAAGAAATAAAAAATATATATATGTTAAAGTTGGGGTATAATTGATTGATTTTTAATCAGAAGAAAATTTAGAAAAATGATAAAGATATTTTTTGAGAGGGGTATGTTTGAGGAAGTTTTTTGTCAAAACTAAGTCGCGCGCCGCTCTGAATCTAGTACATTATGAAAGAGCATGTATACAGCTACACCATAAATTTAATTTTAGAGGTGCACTCCGCTTGTTTCTTTTCAATTTCGAAAAGGTCAAAGAAATAAAGACGAATAAGTTGAGTATGGTTGGTCGACTTTTCGTCAAAACTAAGCCGACCGCCGCTTTCGATCTACTCTATTCTCATAGAACATATACATAGATACATCAATGAATTAATGTTAGAGCGGCGCACGTCTTTGTGTTTTTTTTGGACATAATTTCGAAGCTTTCAAAGTAACGGAACAAAATGTTGGATGGGGTTTAATTTTTATATTTTCTTTAAAATTAAGCGGCGCTTAGAAATGTAAAAGATATATGATGGGGAGATATATATTTCAAATACTTTTCGTCTAAACTTAGCGGCGCGGCGCTCTCAATCTATTCTATTCTGAAACAAACATGTATACAGTTACACCATAAAATTCATTTCAGAGCGACCCCCACCATAGTTTTTTTTTACATATAATTTCGAACCTTTCAAAAAAATACACAAAAATGCGGGACTGGAGTACAATTTATCGATTTTATTTAAAACAAAGCGGCGCGCAGACGTGCATCTGCCAACACGGTCACATAGCTCTGATGCGCATTTCTGCTGTTTTACTTCAGCTTCTTCAGAGAGCAAGTAATATTATTTTCATTACAGTGGGCTTTTTATTGCATAATTATTTAACAACAAAATGGCCATAGTAACAAACAAGTAAGGACATAATGCTCAATCGTATTCAATACAGTAAACAATAGAAATTGTCTGAACTTGTACGGATTAACTTATTTCGAGAAAAGTCGAGAAATCAAACCACAAAGCAGCATTTTTTTTTATTTGTTTGAAGGCTCGAAATTATATGTTAAAAACAAAGTAATGGTATGGTGTAGCTACGTACATGGTCTTTCAGAATGGTGTCAATTCAGAGCGGCGCGCAGCTTAGTTTAGACAAAAAGGCCATCAATTGTACATATCCCCATCATATATCTTTTCGGGGTTTTTTTGGTACTGTTTCGAGATAATATATAAAAACAAAGCCGAGCGCTGCTCTGACATTAATGGTATGGTGTAGCTGTATACAGTGTTGTTCGGAATACCGCAGATAAAGAGCGGCGCGACACATAGTTTTAGAGATTTAGAGATAGACCTCATCAAGAGAGGTTTTCCGAAAGAAATAATAAAGAAAGGAATAGAAAGGCTACACAACACGACATTATTTTTCTAGTGAGTGAGTGAGTGAATAGGGTTTAACGTCGCTTTCAACATTTTTTCAGCTATATCACGACGGGGAAGGGAAGGGAGGGAAGGGGGAGAGGCAGGGAAACCTACTTGTAACAGAGCAGATCTAATGTTGCCATTTTATAGTGCTGTCCCACTGAAATATCATGCCGTAGGCAGACATGACACCCCACTCAGTCACATTATACTGACACCGAGCGAACCAGTCCTTGTTCTATCCTCTTAATGCTGAGCGTAAGCGAGGGAGCAACAAGTTCCATTTTTCAAGTCTTAGGTATGACCCGGCCTGGGATCGAACCCAGTACCTACCGCTTACGAGGCCGACGCTCTAACCATTAGACCACCGCAGTGCGGTCATTATTTTTCTAAGAAGCACTCATGCTAAACCAACGGAAGCCACCTTAGCCTCTGTAACAACGTACAACCCTCACCACTCTGATATATTCTCTAAAGTTTTCCAAAACTTCAATATACTAGAGCAAAGCGACAGGATGAGAGAAGTAACTAAAGATCTCAAAATTATCAAAAGTAACCGACAACCCCCTAATCTTAAACAAATATTAACTAGAGCCAGATTTGAAGAGAATCCTTCAACACCCGAAGTCAAAAAATGTAACGATACTAGATGTGGTACCTGTCCGCACTTAATCGAAGGGAGTACCGTTTTCAATCTTCTGGTAAAACTTTCGCAGTCAAATATGGCATGAGCTGTGACTCTAGAAACGTGATATATGTATTAAAATGTGGTGGCTGTGGTGCAGATTGCATAGGTCAAACACAATATCTACGGGGTCGAGTTCGTGTGTACAAACAGCAAATCACGGCCGACTCACTTAGAAACATGCATATATGTAAGCACATACATTGATGTGGAAAAGATAAATTCTATATTTTACAAGGTCACAAACTCCACATCTGTTCAAAGGTGGTTAGATATGAAAGAAGCCGAATTTATCAAATTTCACAGCCCCACCCTGAACAGATAATTTCATCAAGAATATACGTTTTCCTTTCTAAACCGTCCCTGTCGTAATTTGGTGTTAGACAGGCGAAACAATTAAAGGAATACTTTTTACCCACTTGTATCTTTATTATCATGTTTAATTTATTTAGATTAACTATTATGAAAGGTACTATATGTATATGCATCTTTATGGGTTTTTTTAATTGTACATGGAACGAATTATATTTATGACTAATATAATGTACTATGCAAATCATATATATATTTAATGTATATAAAAATGCCAATCTTGTAACATTGTACTAATATTGGTTTGCATGTTACAATGAGATTAATATCCGCTTAATTGACTCACAATATTATGTACCGCCATTTACCTTACGCTGTCGATCTACACTATTCTGAATAACCCTGACTGTCGCGCGGCTTCATTATTTTATATATCGTCCCACAACAATTAAAAAAAACAAATGAAAAAATATATGATGGGGAGAGGCATAATCGATGGACTTTTCCTAACAACTATGCTGCGCGCCGCTCTGAATAAACCATATTTTAAAAGACCATGCATACAGCTACACCAGCAATTTAATTTCAGAGCGGAACGCGGCTTTGGGGTTTTTTCTGTTTAATTGCATAACATTCAAAGAAATAAAGAAATGATAATAAGTTGAGGTTTAAGTATAATTGATCCATTTCTTCACCAAAACTAAGTAGAGCACCGCTCTGGATCTACAGTATTCCGAACAAGTCTGTATACTGCTACGCCATATCATTAATTTCAGAGCTGCGCGCGGCTTTGTTTTTATTTAATATCTCGAAACAATAAAAGCAAAATGTATTATAGGGAGAGGTATAACTGATGGACTTTTCGTCTAAACTAAGCTGTGCGCCGCTCTAAATTTACCCTATTCTGAAAGACCATGTATGTAGCTACACCATCCCATTAATTTCAGAGCGGCGCGCGGCTTGGTTTTTGACATATAATTTCGAACCTTTCAAGGGAATATAAAAAAAATGCTGGGTTGTGGTTTAATTTCTCGAGTTTTCTTTAAAACTAAGCGGCGCGCCGCTGTGGATCTACACTATTCTGAACAAACATTTATACCGCAAAACCATACCATTAATTTCTGAGCTGCGCGCGTATGGCAAGCCGTTTTACTTTTTATTCAGTATTTGGTGATATCATCAAATATTTGCTGATATCACCAAATCATTTGATGATATATGCAACTGATTTGCTTATATCATCAAAAACGCTTTATTTGTTGATATCAGCAAATGATTTGCTGATATCATCAAATCATTTGATATCAGCAAATGATTTGCTGATATCAGCAAATGATTTGATGATATCAGCAAATACTTTATATTTGATGATATCATTAAATATGGTGAAAGGTCAAAGTATGAACCATTACATGGAAGGCTCCCTGTTCAGAATGACAATAAACTCCGTCACAGCGCATGTTCCGTTTCACAGGCTCGCTTAACTATTTCTGCCCCCATTAGCGGCGGTTGACCTGTAGGTCCTGACCATTAACCACTGTGGTGGACCTACCACGCACACGAGTTTCTCCCCCCCCCCCCCAGGCAAGGTCAAGATAGATATAAAACAGAATTGAAAAGTGATGGGAATGTTCAACAAATAGCCCTTGAGATCATGCTGAATTTACAGGGGACATGCTTAGATAAATAATGTCACACAACTGTTTCAATCTGTATCGGCTATAAAGCATTCTTTAGCTCGACTACATACAAGAGATATCATTCATGGGATGTTTCTTTGTTTATAGAGTTGCTTGAATTTCTCATTAAAAATATCTATGTGAAATTTGGCAACACAATATATCAGCAGCATATAGGTATTCCAATGGGTACTAATTGTGCACCCCTGTTGGCTGACCTGTATCTGTTCTCTTATGAATATGACTATATGCAGGCGCTTTCAAAAACCGATCCATTCAAAGCCCGTTCCTTCTCATTCACCAAACGCTATATAGACGATCTTCTCGCTGTGGATAATCGCTATATAAATGACGCAGTGAAGGATATATATCCACCTTCACTGGATTTGAAGGAAACTACAGATAGCCCTACAGGCACATCATATTTAGATCTATATCTCTATAAAAATGAAGCGGGCATTCTCTCTCGTCGACTTTATGACAAAAGAGATGATTACAATTTCGTAAACATCGTAAACTATCCCTTTCTGGACAGTAATATTCCAGTGGGACCTGCATATGGCGTATACATATCTCGCTTAGTAGCATTTGCTAGATCCTGTGTTAATGTGATGATTTTAATCAACGTCACAAAACATTGTTGCAGAAACTTATAAAACAGGGCTATTCCACCAAGCGCCTCCACTCAAAGTTTCTCAAATTTGGCGATACATATCGCATGCTGATAGCAAAATACGAACGTAGCGTGCAAGATCTATGGCGCTACGTTTCGTAACTTGTGTCTAATTCCGCTTAACCCGGGGCTAGGGGCCGTATGAACCCATGTACTTCAAGATCCTCATGGTACTCATATGAACAGTCACAATCAAAGCGTGACTGAGATACATAATTCTTTAGATGACGACCTTACAACGAATATTATGGATTAAGAATACTGATCAGCGATACGGATTTGATATTTTTGGAACATCATGATGTCTTGCCGGCATCATTGAAAACTGTTGACCGCTTCTCTCTTGCAGGAAACAAGCCTATGTTTATGTATACTATGATTGTCTTTTTGAATTTGGTGCTAATACTGTTATATGGAATATGGAATAGGACTTTGGATTATGGACGCGGATATTCTCTAATGGACGACGGCTGGATTATGAATGACGGACTAGACGCTTGTAATTTTAACCTGTGTATGCCTGGATTCTGCTGGTGGACAAGTTGTCCCCGAGGCTGGATACAATACAAAGAAATAATATTAAGACAGACCCGAGGAACCTTAGTGCAGGTTTCTCGGCCGAGTCTCTAATAGTTCGAAATGCACTAAGACCTTTTTCAATCCAAATGACAGATATATTTCTGACAGCAAAGCAAGGCCACGACATCAAACCTTGTAATATTGCGCTTGGTGATTGTTTAGCACCGAATTCTACATGTAATAATTTCCAAATTTCTAAGTGTGGACATCGTGGATGTCTCACGTGTCCACTCTTTAATACGTCAGCTTCATTTAGTTCCGCGTTAACTGGTAACTCATATTCTGTTAACTCGTATGTTGATCTTAGTTGTTCTACTACAAACTGTATTTATTTAGTTTCCTGTAAGAAGTGTGGTCAACAGTATGTTGGCAAGACCACCCAAAGACTCCATCTTAGGGTGAACGGTCACAGAAAATCCGTTAGGAAAAAGCAATTGCTTATAGGTAGACATTTTTCTGGACCCGACCATGGCTGGGATAACTTTAGTATTCAGATCATAGACGTCGTCTATCCATCTACTAAGGATTCCCCCTTTGGATTTGAGAGAGCGGGAATTATTCTGGATGCTAGAACTTGGGTCAGTGTTTCCGTTTGGTTTAAATGATAATGTCAGTGGGTTCGGCAATGCTACAAACCGCCGCTCAAATATATCCAACATTACACAACTATTTAAACCCCATCAACGGAGACAACGCAGCCATGGTTGGCGAAAGTTTAATAGTTCGATGATTCACGATCATATCACTTTAAATTACTTAGTGGGTTTAACTAACGCACCCAATAGTATACATAGCTTACGTACAGTTCTGTATGTGTTACCTCTGAGAGCTTTAAATCAAATAGCCAGAGATATACAACAATCTGCGTCTTCAGGAAATATAATACCATCAAAAATCCGTAAAGTATGTCAACATATAGCGTATTTTCGATTGTATCGTCCAGTGAACATACTCGAAACATCTCAAGATCGGCTTTTCTTGAAACTCAACTACTTAGATAAAGGACTGGACATCATTAATTTACATCGAATCCTGAATGATCCAGAGGTACGCAACGCTGTACCAAACTATTTCAAGTTCACAGAACCTCCTTGCATTTCATATAAGTATACTAAATCTATAGCCACCAAAATATTCAATTACTCCAATGCTGTCAAGGAGTTTTGACTGGAACTTATACACGTCAGGAGCTATAGTTGTGATTGTGAATTGTCGAACTTTTATCTATACAATTCATGCAAACATATTGTGACTGGTGACCTTGATGTGGTGAGTGATAAGGATCTGAAATTACTCCTGATGAAAGGACCTAAATATAGAGAGCCAAGAAGAATAAATATGAAGGCCGACCAGAAGATAGTCCAGTTCGCATTGGAACAGTACGTTATTGATTGGTCTAAGCGAGAAAAAGTTGAACCTACAGTACTCGCTGATTGGCTGGACCTCACCAAGAGCAAGATCGTTGAAACAATCCGCCATATTGACAGAAGTACTCTTCCCCAAGCAAAACAAGTTCTGAGAAACCTCAATTCGCAAGAAGCTCTAGCAAATCTCCAGAGTAAATTCGTCATAGTCCCAGCAGACAAAGCTCCGAATAATATAATATTCATATGTAAATATTACTATTACCAGGTGCTGGTTAAAGAATTGAGTGTAGACATATCTTCATCAAATATGGTCTACTTACTCCCAAACTTCATTTAATCTGGAAGATTTATTTAACAATCACAAAAAGTTTCTGAGGGAAAGAGGTATTTGTCTTCCAACCAATCATAACGACATACCAAAAATATACTGGACTCCCAAAATGCATAAATCACCATACAAAGCTAGATTCATAGCTGGTTCTAGAAGCTGCACCACCAAGCTTCTTTCAACCCTATTGACGAGGGCCCTTCAGGAGGTAAAGCATTTTGGGAAAGGTATTGCGCCACTATTTCTAAGAACTCTGGCGTTGAATGTATGTGGATATTGAAAAACTCAAAATGTCTTACGGAAGAACTTGATGCTAAAGGTCACATACCGTACAGACATGTATCCACATGGGATTTCTCGACTCTCTATACTACAATCCCTCATCAGGACCTTATTGACCGTATAAGTTCATTAATAGTATCTGTGTTCAAGAAAACTGATCGTAGATATATTAATGTCGGAAGCCATAAAGCATTCTTTAGCTCGACTACATACAAGAGATATCATTCATGGGATGTTTCTTTGTTTATGGAGTTGCTTGAATTTCTCATTAAAAATATCTATGTGAAATTTGGCAACACAATATATCAGCAGCATATAGGTATTCCAATGGGTACTAATTGTGCACCCCTGTTGGCTGACCTGTATCTATTCTCTTATGAATATGACTATATGCAGGCGCTTTCAAAAACCGATTCATTCAAAGCCCGTTCCTTCTCATTCACCAAACGCTATATAGACGATCTTCTCGCTGTGGATAATCGCTATATAAATGACGCAGTGAAGGATATATATCCACCTTCACTGGATTTGAAGGAAACTACAGATAGCCCTACAGGCACATCTTATTTAGATCTCTATCTCTATAAAAATGAAGCGGGCATTCTCTCTCGTCGACTTTATGACAAAGAGATGATTACAATTTCGACATCGTAAACTATCCCTTTCTGGACAGTAATATTCCAGTGGGACCTGCATATGGCGTATACATATCTCGCTTAGTAGCATTTGCTAGATCCTGTGTTAGATGTGATGATTTTAATCAACGTCACAAAACATTGTTGCAGAAACTTATAAAACAGGGCTATTCCACCAAGCGCCTCCACTCAAAGTTTCTCAAATTTGGCGATACATATCGCATGCTGATAGCAAAATACGAACGTAGCGTGCAAGATCTATGGCGCTACGTTTCGTAACTTGTGTCTAATTCCGCTTAACCCGGGGCTAGGGGCCGTATGAACCCATGTACTTCAAGATCCTCATGGTACTCATATGAACAGTCACAATCAAAGCGTGACTGAGATACATCATTCTTTAGATGACGACCTTACAACGAATATTGTGGATTAAGAATACTGATCAGCGATACGGATTTGATATTTTTGGAACATCATGATGTCTTGCCGACATCATTGAAAACTGTTGACCGCTTCTCTCTTGCAGGAAACAAGCCTATGTTTATGTATACTATGACTGTCTTTTTGAATTTGGTGCTAATACTATTATATGGAATATGGAATAGGTCTTTGGATTATGGACGCGGATATTCTCTAATGGACGACGGCTGGATTATGAATGACGGACTAGACGCTTGTAATTAGTACTATTTGATTACAGTACCCACATCATATAAAAATAAAAAGAAGCCATATGACTTCATTGAAGCTTGGTTAGTTCTGTCTTTATGGTAACAGCCTGGTCTCCTGTTACGGGTCAGTAAAGGGTCATAGAGATTAATTTATTGTTGTATGTGCGGGCTGTTATCTCCTGCCCTAAAAGCTACCCAGTGAAGAAGCACGACAATCGGCTCTGCCTTAATATACTATGCTCCATGCTGACCGGCTTTCCCGAAATCATTATCCCCTTTCGCCTCACCCCGATTATACTCAAATGCAGATCTAATGAATTTGTGTCTACAAGTCAATAACCCGCGATGGAAAAGTTTATCTACCCTGCTGTATATTTATTTGAATGCCCTTATATTCATGATTCTATTTGTCGTTTATTAGTAAAGATGGGCGTACGGTATATGCCAGAGGTTTGATAGGTTTTATTGTTATTGTCTGGTTCTTTATGTACCGTAATAAATATTGCATGTGATTTGTCGGTAGATAGCTTTATCACAAGGTATAAATTATAACAGGATGAGCAGGGAGCAGGCATTAACATTTAGGCTTATTTTCACGTTCCGCCATATTTAATGATATCATCAAATGATTTGCTGATATCATCAAATGATTTGCTGATATCATCAAACCATTTGCTGATATCATCAAATCATTTGCTGATATCAGCAAATCGACTGATGATATCAGCAAATCATTTGATGATATCAGCAAATCATTTGATGATATCTGCAAATCATTTGAAGATATCACCAAATATTTAATGATATCAGCAAATGCCGAATAAAAAGTAAAACGGCTTGCCATACGCGCGGCTTTGTTTTTATTTAATAACTCGACAAAAAAATGTATTATAGGGAGAGGTACAACTGATGGACTTTTCGTCTAAACTAAACTGTGCGCCGCTCTGAATTTACCCTATTCTGAAAGACCATGTATGTAGCTACACCATCCCATTAATTTCAGAGCGGCGCGTGGCTTTGTTGTTAACATATAATTTCGAACATTTCAAAGAAACATAAAAAAGGCTGGGTTGTGATTTAATTGTTCGACTTTTCTTTAATACTAAGCGGTGCGCCGCTGTGGATCTACACTATTCTGAACAAGAATTTATACAGCTACACCCTACCATTAATTCCAGACTGGCGCGGGGCTCCGCTTTTTATATATCGTCTCGCAACAGTAAAAAAAAGAAAAACAAATATGAAGGGGCGAGGCATAATCGATGGGCTTTTCCTAACAACTATGCTGCGCGCCGCTCTGAATATACTGTATTCTGAAAGACCATGCATACAGCTACACCATCAACTTCATTTCAGAGCTGAGCGCGGGTTTTTTTTTTCTGTTTAATTTCATATCATTCAGAGAAATAAAGAAAAAATAATAAGTTGAGGTTTGGGTATAATTGATCCATGTTTTCACCAAAACTAAGTAGCGCGCTACTCTGTATCTACAGTATTCCGAATAAATCTGTATCCAGCTACACCATACCATTAATTTCAGAGCGGCGCGCGGCTTTGTTTTTATTTAATATCTCAAAACAATAAATTAAAAAAATATATATATACTGGGAGAGGTATAATTGATGGACTTTTCGTCTAAACTAAGCCATGAAATTAATGGAATGATGTAGCTAAGTACATGGTCTTTAAGTATAGAGTAAAATCAGAGCGGCGCGCAGGTTAGTTCAGACGAAAAGTCCATCAAAATATACCCCTCTTCAAAATACATCTTTTTCATATCTTTCATTCTATCGAGATAGTATATAAAAAACAAAGCCGGGGGCCGCTCTGAAATTAGTGGCATGGTGTAGCTGTATACAGTCATGTTCAGAATAGTGTGGATCCACATCGGCACGCCGCTTAGTTTTAAAGAAAAGTAGAGAAATTATACCATAACCCATTATTTTTTTATATTTATTTTAAAGCCTTGAAATTTATATGTCAAAACAAAGCCGCGCGCCGCTCTGAAATTAATGGTTTGGTGTAGCTACGTACATGGTCTTTCAGCAGAGTGTAAAACCAGAGCGGCGCGTAGCTTAGTTTACACGAAAAGCCACTTACGTGATAAATCTTTTTTATATTTGTTACTGTTTCGAGATAGTATATAAAAAACAAAGCCGCGCGCCGCTCTGAAATTAATGGTATGGTGTAGCTACGTACATGGTCTTTCACAACAGAGTAAAATGGGAGCGGCGTGCGGCTCAGTTTAGACGAAAAGTCCATTAATTATACCTCTCTTCATAAAAAACATTTTCATATTTTTTACTGCTTCGAGATAGCATATAAAAAGCAAAGCCGCGCGCCGCTTTAACATTAATGCTACGTAGCTACGTAGCTACGTAAATGGTATTTCAGAACGGAGTAAAATCAGAACGGCGCGTGGCTTAGTTTAGACGAAAAGTCCAGCAATCATACCCCTCTTCGAATATATCTTTTTCGTATTTTTTTACTGTTTCGAGATAGTAAATAAAAAAAAAATTTAAAACGCACACCGCACTGAAAATAAATGGTATGGTGTAGCTGTGTACAGTCACGTTCAGAATAGTGTAGATCCCCATCGGTACGCCGCTTAGTTTTAGAGAAAAGTCGAGAAATTATACCACAACCCATTATTTTTTTTAATTTATTTTAAAGGCTGGAAATTTATATGTCAGAACAAAGCCGCGCGCCGCTCTGAAATTAATGGTATGGTGTAGCTACGTACATGATGTTGCAAAATAGAGTAAAATCAGAGCGCGCAGCTTAGTTTAGACGGAAAGTCTATGAATTATACCTCTCTTCATAATATATCTTTTATATATTTTTTACTGTTTCGACATAGTATATAAAAATATTGAGAATACTCTAGATGCACAGCGGCGCGCCACCACAACTCAGCATTTTTAGCTCATCTGGGCCGAAGGCCCGATGGGCCTGTGTCATGGCCTGATTGTCCGTCGTCCGTCGTGCGTCGTGCGTTGTGCGTTGTGCGTCGTCCGTCGTATGTAAACATCTTCTTCTCTGAAACCGCTAGGCCGATTAAGCTGAAACTTGGCATGCATGTTCCCCCAAATGAGTACACCAGAATTTGTTCATGACGTGTCGATACGATTTTAAATATGGCTGCCATGGCGGCCATCTTGAATTGCCAGTGAAATCTTGTCATCATCATTTTTCAGTAACTACTACATGGACCTTTCTCAAATTTGGTACACAGGTTCCTCTTGGGGTCTAGTGGTGCAAGATACCTTTTGTGGTCTGATTCAAAAATCCAATATGGCCACTAGGCGGCCATCTTGGATTTCCCAATGCAACATTGTTATCGCGATTTCTCAGGAACTACTGCATAGATCTTTCTCAAATTTGGTACACAGGTTCCCCTTGGGGTCTAGTTGTGCAAGATACCTTTTGTGGTCTGATTCACAAATCCAATATGGCCACCAGGCGGCCATCTTGGATTTCCCCATGAAACATTGTTATTGCGATTTCTCAGGAACTACTGCGTGGATCTTCCTCAAATTTGGTACACAGGTTCCCCTTGGGGTCTAGTTGTGCAAGATACCTTTTCTGCTCTGATTCGAACATGCAATATGGTCACCAGGCGGCCATCTTGGATTTCCCTATGAAACTTCGTGATTGTGATTTATCAGGAAGTACTGCATGGATCTTTCTCAAATTTGATACACAGGTTCCCCTTGGGGTCTAGTTGTGCAAGATACAATTTGTGGTCTGATTGAAAAATCCAATATGCCCACCAGGCGCCCATCTTGGATTTCCAGATGAAACATTGTATATCGTGATTTCTCAGGAACTACTGCATGAATCTTTCTCAAATGTGGTACAGAGGTTGCCCTTGGGGTCTAGCTGTGCAATATACCATTTGTGGTCTGATTCAAAAATCCATTATGGCCACCGGATGGCCATCTTGGATTTCCCCATGAAACATTGTTATTGCGATTTCTCAGGAACTACTGCATGGATCTTCCTCAAATTTGGTACACAGGTTCCCCTTGCGGTCTAGTTGTGCATGATACCTTTTCTGCTCTGATTCAAAAATCCAATATGGCCACCAGGCGGCCATCTTGGATTTTTCCATGAAACTTTGTTATCGCGATTTCTCAGGAACTACTGCATTGATCTTTCTCAAATTTGATACACAGGTTCCCCTTGGGGTCGAGTTAAGCAAGATACCTTTTCTTGTCCGATTCGAAAATCTAATATGGCCACGCATCTTGAATTTCCCCATGAAATTTTGTTATCGTGAATTCTCAGGATATTACTGCATGGATGTTGATAAACAGGTTCCCCTTGTGGTCCAGTTGTGCAAGATACCTTTTTTGGTCCATTTCGAAAATCCAATATGGCCGCATCTTGAATTTCCCATGAAACTTTATCATGAAATCTCAGGAAATAACTGCATGGATCATTTAGTGTTCCGGGGGGACAACACAAGTTAGAAACTCATCTATTGCAGTTCTTTCTCACAGCTACTTTCTCCAGTTACAGACAGATGAGCTACAGTGCCGTGGCACTATCTTTTTATTTTCTTATAGAGCCTGGAAATTCATATGTCAAGATAAAACCGCGAGCCGCTTTGAAATTTATGGTCTTATGTAACTACATACATGGCCTTTAGTTTAGTGTAAATTTAGAGCGGCGCGCAGCTTAGTCTAGACGATAGGTCCATCAATTATACCTCCCCGGATAATATATCATTTTTCTTTTTTTAAATTGTGCGCGATGATATGAACAAAAACGCGCGCCGCTCTGAAATTAATGGTATGGTGTAGCAGTATACAGACTTGTTCGTGTTCGGAATACTGTAGATCCAGGGCGGCGCGCCGTTTAGGTTTGACAAAAAGTCGATCAATTATACCCAAACCGCACCTTCCTTTTTTTCTTTTAACGTTTGGAAATTAAACGGGGAAAAAACAAAACCGCGCTTCGCTCTGAAATAAACTTTATGGTGTAACTGTATGCACGGTCTATCAGCGAATGGTATATTCCGAGCGGCCCGCAACTTAGTTTTAAGGAAAATCCATCAATTATACCTCTCCACATTAAATATCTTTTTCATTTTCTTACTGTTGCAACATGAAATATAAAAAATTAAGCCGAAATGGTATGAAATTAATGCTATGGTGTAGCTGTATACAGACTTGTTCGGAATAATGTAAATCCACAGCGGAGCGCAGCTTAGTTCTAAGGAAAAGTCTAGAAATTACACCACAAACCAGCATTTGTTTATATTTCTGTGACAGATTCGAAACTATATGTTAAAACAAAGCCCTGCGCCGCTCTGAAATCAATGTTATTGTGTAGCAGTATACATGAATAGACTATATTCAAAGCGACCCATAACTTAGTTTTGTCGAAACGTCCATCAAGTATACCTCCCCATCATATATCTTTTTCATTTTGTTACTATTTCGATATATATATATATATATATATATAACAAAGACGCGATGGTGTGAAATTAATGGTATGATGTAGCTGTATACACGTTTGATCAGAAAAATGTAGATGCACGTCGGCGCGCCGCTTAGTTAAAAAAAATGAAGAAATTATACCCCAACCCCGTATTTTTTCTGTATTTCTTTGCAAGGTTCAAAATTATATGTAAATAATAAAACAAAGCCACGCGCCGCTCCGAAATTAATTTTATGGTGTAACTGTATACATGTTCTTTCAGAATAGAATAGATTGAGAGCGGCGCTCAGCGAAATTTAGACGAAAAGTCCATGAAATATATATCTTCCCATCATATATCTTTTACATTTTTTTACTGTTTCGAGATAATATATAAGAACGAGAGATCCTGAAGGATCTTGGCGCCCACCATTGTCCGATAATTGTAAGCTAATGACAAGAGGATCTTTTTGTCCATTGCTACTAAGAACAAACGATTGATTTGTAATTTTGTTTACAGAATTTCGAATCTGATCGAAAAAGGGACACTGGAAAACAACACGATATCATCTTTCTAAGTTTAAGGAGTTTCAAGATTTCTAGAAACTGTACTTATGTCGGTTGGTATAGTACAAGAGAAAAGTTAGTCTAAAAGTGAATGTCCGGAGGATCTTTCGTCTTCGTTTCGTAGGTTTTTTTTGCACGTGTCATCATTGGGTACTGGAAGCGAAGACACATCTCCTCGACCCTTTGGCATGAACTATGAAACATACTTAATATTTTATAATTAGGAACGAATTCTGTTCCGTTTACTGGGCTAGTTTGAGATATCTCTTTTAAGATACCATGCTCGAAAACAGTAAGATGGTACAATACTTAATACTGAAGGGATCCGCGCAGTAATATTGAAACTTCGAAAGTGTCTGAATCCTGATGAAACACGCAGAAGTCTACAGTTGTCGAGTTGTAACGTTGTGTCGCAAGAGTGACGTCCCTTCATGTAGCCGACCCGTCGGCAGACGAAACAGTGGGGCAGTTCACTGGACTAAAGAAAACTGATTTAAAATTTGAAGAAATACATTTTAATTCCGAATTATTGGAACCTCTTGATATGGAAGGTGAAGGTATGGATATTCTCTATAGTCACTTTTTAGAATATGTCCCAACGTTTGATCCGCCGACTCGTGTGATGCAACGTCACAACTCAGGAATGCCGTATTAATTTGGAGCGTAACTTGGATTTTCGAATCGGACCAAAAATGGTATTTTGCACAACTAGGCCCCATGTGGGGCCTATGTACAAAATTTCAGAAAGATCCATGAAGTAGTTCCTGATAATTCACGATAACTATGTTTCAAGGGGAAATCCAAGATGGGCACCTGATGGCCAAATTGGATTTTCGAATCGAACGAGGAAAGGGTATTTTGCACAACTAGACCCCAACAGGAACCTATGTACCAAATTTGAGAAAGATCCATGCAGTACTTTCTGAGAAATCATGATAACAAAGTTGCATGGGGAGATCCAAGATGGCCGCCTGGTGGCCATATTGGATTTTCGAATCGGAAAGAAAGAGGTATCTTGCACAACTAGATCACAAGGGAAACCTGTGTACCAAATTTGACAAAGATTCATGCAGTAATTCCTGAGAAATCGCAATAACAAAGTTTCATGGGGAAATCGAACATGGCTGCTTTGTGGCCATATTGGATTTTTGAATCGGACCAAAAAAAGGTATCTTGCACAACTAGACCCCAAAGGGAACCTGTGTACCAAATTTGAGAAAGATCCATGTAGTAGTTCCTGAGAAATAGCGATAAAAAGGTTTCACGGGGAAATCCAAGATGGCTGCCTGGTGGCCATATTGGATTTTCGAATCGGACCAGAAAAAGTATGTTGCATAACTAGACCCCAAGGGGAACATGTGTACCGAATTTGAGGAAGATCCATGGAGTAGTTCCCAACAAAAAGCAATAACAAGGTTTCATGGGGAAATCCAAGATGGCCGCCTTGTGGCCATATTGGATATTCGAATCGGACCAGAAAAGGTATCTTGCACAGCTAGACCCCAAGGGGAACCTGTGTATCAAATTTGAGAAAGATCCATGCAATACTTTCTGAGAAATGACAACAAGGTTTCATGGGAAAATCTAAGATGGCCGCCTTGTGACCATATTGGATTTTCGAATCGAACCAGAAAAGGTATCATGCACAACTAGACCCCAAGGGGAACCTGTGTACCGAATTTGAGAAAGATCCAGGCAATACTTTCTGAGAAATCACGATAACAAAGTTTCATGGGGAAATCTAAGATGGCCACCTGGTGGCCATATTGGATTTTCGATTCGGACTGAAAAAGGTATCTTGCACAACTAGACCCTAAGGGAAACCTGTGTACCAAATTTGAGAAAGATCCATGCAATACTTCCTGAGAAATGACAATAACAAAGTTTCATGGGGGAAATCCAAGATGGCTGCCTGGTGGCCATATTGGATTTTCGAAAACATGTGTACTAAATTTGAGAAAGATCCATGCAGTAGTTCCTGAGAAATCGCGAAAACTAGGTTTCATTGGGAAACCCAAGATGGCCGCCTTGTGGCCATATTGGATTTTCCAATCGGACCAGAAAAGGTATCTTGCACAACTAGATCCCAAGGGGAACCTGTGTACCAAATTTGAGAAAGATCCATGGAGTAATTTTCGAGAAATCGCGATAACAAGGTTTCATGTGGAAATCCAAGATGGCTGCCTTGTGGCCATATTGGATTTTCGAACCGGACCAAAAAAGGTATCTTGCACAACTAGACCCCAAAGGGAACCTGTGTATCAAATTTGAGAAGATCCATGTAGTAGTTCCTGAGAAATAGCGATAAAAAGATTTCACGGGAAAATCCAAGATGGCTGCCTGGTGGCCATATTGGATTTTAGAATCGGACCAGAAAAAGTATGTTGCATAACTAGACCCCAAGGGGAACCTGTGTACCGAATTTGAGGAAGATCCATGGAGTAGTTTCCAACAAAAAGCAATAACAAGGTTTCATGGGGAAATCCAAGATGGCCGCCTTGTGGCCATATTGGATTTTCGAATCGGACCAGAAAAGGTATCTTGCACAACTAGACCCCAAGGGGAACCTGTGTATCAAATTTGAGAAAGATCCATGCAATACTTTCTGAGAAATGACAATAAGGTTTCATGGGGAAATCCAAGATGGCCGCCTTGTGACCATATTGGATTTTCGAATCGAACCAGAAAAGGTATCATGTACAAATAGATCCCAAGGGGAACCTGCGTACCGAATTTGAGAAAGATCCAGGCAATACTTTCTGAGAAATCACGATAACAAAGTTTCATGGCGAAATCTAAGATGGCCGCCTGGTGGCCATATTGGATTTTCGATTCGGACTAAAAAAGGTATCGTGCACAACTAGACCCTAAGGGGAACCTGTGTACCAAATTTGAGAAAGATCCATGCAATACTTCCTGAGAAATGACAATAACAAAGTTTCATGGGGAAATCCAAGATGCCCGCCTTGTGGCCATATTGGATTTTCGAATCGGACCAGAAAGGTATCTTGCACAACTAGACCCCAAGGGGAACCTGTGTACCAAATTTGAGAAAGATCCATGCAGTAGTTCCTGAGAAATCGCGATAACAAGGTTTCATGTGGAAATCCAAGATGGCTGCCTTGTGGCCATATTGGATTTTCGATTCGGACCAAAAAAGGTATCTTGCACAACTAGACCCCAAAGGGAACCTGTGTTCCAAATTTGAGAAAGATCCATGCAGTACTTCCTGAGAAATCACGATAACAAAGGTTTCACGGGGAAATCCAAGATGGCTGCCTGGTGGCCATATTGGATTTTCGAATCGGACCAGAAAAAGTATGTTGCATAACTAGACCCCAAGGGGAACCTGTCTACCGAATTTGAGGAAGATCCATGGAGTAGTTCCCAACAAAAAGCAATAACAAGTTTTCATGGGGAAATCGAAGATGGCCAACTTGTGGCCATATTGGATTTTCGAATCGGACCAGAAAGGGTATCTTGCACAACTAGACCCCAAGGGGAACCTGTGTATCAAAATTGAGAAAGATCCATGCAATACTATCTGAGAAATGACAATAAGGTTTCATGGGGAAATCCAAGATGGCCGCCTTGTGACCATATTGGATTTTCGAATCGAACCAGAAAAGCTATCATGCACAACTAGACCCCAAGGGGAACCTGTGTACCGAATTTGAGAAAGATCCAGGCAATACTTTCTGAGAAATCACGATAACAAAGTTTCATGGGGAAATCTAAGATGGCCGCCTGGTGGCCATATTGGATTTTCGATTCGGACTAAAAAAGGTATCTTGCACAACTAGACCCTAAGCGATAACCCGCTGGAAATCCAAGACGGCCGCCTTGTGGCCATATTGGATTTTCGAATCGGGCCAGAAAAGGTATCTTGTACAACTACATGTAGACCCCAAGGGGAACCTGTGCACCAAATTTGAGAAAGATCCGTGCAGTAGTTCCTGAGAAATCGCGATAACAAGGTTTCATGGGGAAATCCAAGATGGCCGCCTTGTGGCCATATTGGATTTTCGAATCGGACCAGGAAAGGTATCTTGCACAACTAGACCCCAAGAGGAACCTGTGTACCAAATCTGAGAAAGATCCATGCAGCAGTTCCTGAGAAATCGCGATAACAGGGTTTCATGGGGAAATCCAAGATGGCTGCCTGGTGGCCATATTGGATTTCCGAATCGGACCAGAAAAGGCATCTTGCACAACTAGACCCCAAAGGGAACCTGAGTACCAAATTTGAGAAAGATCCATGCAGTAGTTCCTGAGAAATCGCGATAACAAGGTTTCATGGGGAAATCCAACATGGCCGCCTTGTGGCCATATTGGATTTTCGAATCGGACCAGAAAAGCTATCTTGTACAACTACATGTAGACCCCAAGGGGAACCTGTGTACCAAATTTGAGAAAGATCCATGCAGTAGTTCCTGAGAAATCGCGATAACAAGGTTTCATGGGGAAATCCAAGATGGCCGCCTTGTGGCCATATTGGATTTTCGAATCGGACCAGAAAAGGTATCTTGCACAACTAGACCCCAAGAGGAACCTGTGTACCAAATCTGAGAAAGATCCATGCAGCAGTTCCTGAGAAATCGCGATAACAGGGTTTCATGGGGAAATCCAAGATGGCTGCCTGGTGGCCATATTGGACTTTCGAATCGGACCAGAAAAGGCATCTTGCACAACTAGACCCCAAGGGGAACCTGAGTACCAAATTTGAGAAAGATCCATGCAGTAGTTCCTGAGAAATCGCGATAACAAGGTTTCATGGGGAAATCCAAGATGGCCGCCTTGTGGCCATATTGGATTTTCGAATCGGACCAGAAAAGGTATCTTGCACAACTAGACCCCAAGGGGAACCTGTGTACCAAATTTGAGAAAGATCCATGCAGTAGTTCCTGAGAAATCGCGATAACAAGGTTTCGTGGGGAAATCCAAGATGGCTGCCTGGTGGCCATATTGGATTTTCGAATCGGACCAGAAAAGGTTTCTTGCACAACTAGACCCCAAGGGGAACCTGTGTACCAAATTTGAAAAAGATCCATGCAGTAGTTCCTGAGAAATCGCGGTAACAAGGTTTCATGTGGAAATCCAAGATGGCTGCCTGGTGGCCATATTGGATTTTCGAATCGGACCAGAAAAGGTTTCTTGCACAACTAGACCCCAAGGGGAACCTGCGTACCAAATTTGAGAAAGATCCATGCAGTACTTCCTGAGATATCACGATAACAAAGGTTCATGAGTATTAAGGCTGACCTGGTGGCCATATTATTGGATTTTCAGGAGGAATCGGACAGAAAGGTATCTTGCACAACTAGACCCCAAGGGGAACCTGTGTACCAAATTTGAGAAAGTCCCATGCAGTAGTTCCTGAGAAATGTGATAACAAGTTTTCATGGGGAAACCAAGATGGCGCACTGGCCACCGCGCTTGGATTTTCGAATCAGACCGAGTACCTTGCACAACTAGACCCCCAAGGAACCTGTGTATGCCAAATCTGAGAAAGATCCATGCAGCAGTTCCTGAAATCGCGATAACAAGGTTTCATGGGGAAATCCAAGATGGCTGCCTGGTGGCCATATTGGATTTTCGAATCTGACCAGAAAAGGTATCTTGCACAACTAGACCCTAAGGGGAACCTGTGTACCAAATTTGAGAAAGATCCATGCAGTAGTTCTGAGAAATCACGATAACAAAGTTTCATTTGGAAATCCAAGATGGCTGCCTGGTGGCCATATTGGATTTTCGAATCGGACCAGAAAAGGTATCTTGCAACTAGATCCCACGGGGAACCTGTGTACCAAATTCGAGAAAGATCCATGAAGTAGTTCCTGAGAAACCGCGATAACAAGGTTTCACGGGGAAATCAAAGATGGCTGCCTGGTGGCCATATTTACTGGTTTCCGAATCGGACCAGAAAAGGCATCTTGCAACTAGACCCCAAGGGGAACCTGAGTACCAGAATTTGAGAAAGATCATGCAGTAGTTCTGAAATCGCGATAACAAGGTTTCATGGAAATACAAGATGGCCGCCTGGTGGCCATATTGGATTTTCGAATCAGACCAGAAAAGGTATCATGCACAACTAGTCCCCAAGGGGAACCTGTGTACCAAATTTGAGAAAGATCCATGCAGTAGTTCCTGAGAAATGATGATAAAGTTCCATGGGGAAATCCAAGATGGCTGCCTTGTGGCCATATTGGTTTTTCGAATCAGACCGGAAAGGTATCTTGCACAACTAGATCCCAAGGCGAACCTGTGTACCGTCGAGAAGATCCATGCAGCAGTTCTGAAATCGCGATAACAAGGGTTTCATGGAAATCCAGGAAGTAACACCTGTAGTATTCATATTGGACTTTCGAATCGGACCAAGAAGAGTAATCTTACACAGCTAGACCCCAAGGCGAACCTGTGTACCAAATTTGAGAAAGATCCATGCAGTAGTTTCTGAGAAATGATGATAACAAGATTCCATGGGGAAATCCAAGGTGGGCGCCTTGTGGCCATATTTGATTTTCGATTCGGACCGAAAAAGGTATCCTGCACAACCAGACCCCAAGAGGAACCTGTGTATCAAAATTGAGAAAGATCAATGCAGTAGTTCCTGAGAAATCGTGATAAAGTTTCATGGGGGGAAATACAAGATGGCCGCCTGGTGGCCATATTGGATTTTCGAATCAGACCAGAAAAGGTATCATGCACAACTACATGGAGCCCCAGGAACCTGTGTACATAAATTTGAGAAAGATCCGTGCAGTAGTTCTGAAATCACGTATGGGGTTCATGAGGAAATCCAAGATGGCTGCCTGGTGGCCATATTGGATTTTCGAATCGGACCAGAAAAGGTATCTTGCACAACTAGACCCCAAGGGAAATCTGTGTATCAAATCTGAGAAAGATCAATACAGCAGTTCCTGACAAATGACGATAACAATGTTTCATGGGGAAATCCAAGATGGCTGCCTGGTGGCCATATTGGATTTTCGAATCGGACCAGAAAAGGTATCTTGCACAACTAGACCCCAAGGGGAACCTGAGTACCAAATTTGAGAAAGATCCATGCAGTAGTTCCTGAGAAATCGCGATAACAAGGTTTCATGGGGAAATCCAAGATGGCTGCCTGGTGGCCATATTGGATTTTCGAATCGGACCAGAAAAGGTATCTTGCACAGCTAGACCTCAAGGGGAACCTGTGTACCAAATTTGAGAAAGATCCATGCAGTAGTTCCTGAGAAATCGCGATAACAAGAAATTGTTTACGGACGGACGACGGACGGACGACGGACGACGGACCACGGACAAAAAGCGATTTGAACAGCCCACCATCTGGTGATGGTGGGCTAAAAATATAAAGCCGCGCGCCTCCCTGAAATTATTGGTATGGTGTATCTGTTTACAGGCTTGTTCGGAATAACTTAGATTCAGAGCGGCGCGCCGTTTAGTTTTAAAGAAAATATAAGAATTAAACCCCATCCAATATTTTGTCCCGTTTCTTTGAAAGTTTCGAAATTATATGTAAAAAAAAAATGAAGACGTGCGCCGCTATAAAATTATTTTAATGATGTGTAAACGCAGGGGGTTGTAATAATTCGACACAGGACTCGGTGGTAAAATATAGATAAAACCAATTGCAGAGGTTTTATTTCGGTAGTCTGTAATAATTCATATAGTACAGGAGGGTAGCAGTTATGGTACTGAAATATATGGAAACAAAGGACAACTCAGTACGTTCCTATGTAAATCGGCAGAACATTATGAAAAGCGGTATTTACAAAGCAGTTATATTATCCAAATATTATAAGCAAATAACATACTGACGAAATGGACAGAAAATACCTTTTGAACAGAGGTCAAAATGACCTTCAATTACCGCTACTGAGAAGAGTAATTTAGATATGTAAATATATAGGAAAAAGCAATGCAGGAAACTAGTAAACCTACATTATCAAATAAGTAGACAAATTATTTACTAACCTGGTAAAACAGAACCTGCTTTACACCAAAACTACGGGAACCATCTGTGCTGTCCAAACTAACAGAAGTAACCTGTCCAGTTACTAAACAAAGAATGGCTCAACAACCAGTCCAAGCATGAAGGAGTACCCCTCCTGCATGATAGGAGTGGTCCATTATCTGAAGGGGTATTAGATAGCCCTATCCAAGTAGAGGGTGGTCAGGTACTAAGGCTGACCCAAAAGTGATACTATTACACAGTACCGCCCCACAAAAAAATGTTGTCCTCAATATTCGGAAAAGGACAAAAGAAACGTATCCACAAAAAGAGAAAATACATATAAGCAATATACTCAGCACCATGTTATACTATCTTTATGATAAAAATCCTGTTTCTATATCGGCCTATTCGAAAAAATGTATCGTTAATCCTATATCGACTAGAGTACTACCAGGAAAAATCCCTGAAAAATCCTACAGTGCAGCTAACCGACCTAACTACTACGAAATATATTAACATCCTATAACTTTTGCTAGTGTTTTCAACATTTCTGGTCTACTCACTATCTCTGGACTATCCTTGATCAAGGACATAAAATAATCACCCTTGAGTAACCAATCTGGACGAAGAGCAGGCTCAACTGACAACTTCTGTAATTCAAAATCCCCAGAAGCTAACCATTGAGGAGGACGTCGACCCCTATTTGATTTTCGGGGTAAAGGGACAGGTGGGATTACGGGTGGAGTTTCCATTTCTTGATCAGATGTAGCCGCATCCGGCTCACGAGCAGCTAACGAATCCTCTGATTCCGGCAAACCACCTGCGTCTTCACATTCAGTCAGCTCAACATCTTCGGGAGAGTCGGTTTCAACATCGGTTTGCGGCTGTGATAATTGCTCATCGTGCCTCTCCTGCTCATGCGACACAACGGGAATAAGAACAAACTCATCAGAGTCTGGTTCATCTGATTCGTACTCAACCAACGACTCGGATCCGATCGGCAATAGTAAATTACGGTGCAGTGTCCGTTTCTTCCCACCGGTCTGAGGCTGTACGACAAATACTGGTGTGTTGGGATCGGGCTGGTCGAGGACGACATACACACTATTCTCCCATTTGTCAGCTAACTTGTCGTTACGGTGAACCTTGGTATTCTTAACTAAGACACAATCACCGATGCGTAGAGCATTTCCTCGGACTTTAACGTCATAATGTCGTTTCTGATTTGATTGGGACAGGGCAGAATTTTGCGAGGCTAACTGAAAGGCGTGGTCCAACCTCTGCTTCAGATTGGATACATATTTCGAATAAGCCTCACTACTTTCCCCAGTAGCGTCACCACCAAACTGGACGTCCACAGGAAGTTTCGGCTCCCTACCAAATAGCAACAGATACGGGGAATACCCAGTTACCGAATGTCGGGTACAATTGTACGCATGGACGACTGTCGCCACATGATCCTTCCACCGTGACTTCTTATCATCTGGCAAGGTTCCCAACATGCTCAAAAGCGTGCGATTAAATCTTTCGCAAACACCGTTTCCCTGCGGATGATAGGGCGTAGTACGCGATTTGTTGATTCCCATCAAAGTACAAAGCTCCTTGATAACCTTGCTTTCAAAGTTACGACCTTGATCACTGTGTATTCGAGCTGGAATGCCGTAGTGAACAATGAAGCTGTCATACAGTACCCTAGCGGTTGTCCGCGCGGTTTGATTTCTAGTTGGGATGGCCTGAGCATACTTTGAAAAATGATCAGTTACCACCAAAATATTATCACACCCGCCAGACTTGGGTTCCAAAGAAAGAAAATCGACACAGACGAGTTCCATCGGCTGGGTTGACTGTATACTTACCAACGGAGCCCGATCAGTCTTCATTCCGGTCTTGTGACGCAAGCATCGTTCACAGGTAGCCACCTTTTTCTCAACATCAGCGGTCATACCCGGCCAGTAAAATCTAGACCGGACTAGGTCTAGAGTCCTATCGCGTCCCTGATGACCCATATCATCATGGAGGCTGCGTAATACACCCACTCGGTACGACCTTGGTAAAACCAGTTGGAACCTATCTCGGTCATCTAATCTCGTCCTACGGTACAAAACGCCATCTAATAACTCCAACTTTTCCCACTCCCTCAATAAAGCATGAACATCATAGGACTGATCTCTTATGGACTGCTTTGAAGGACGTCGTCCGGCTTTTACGAAGTCCAAGACAGCTGCTATGTCACGATCATTCTGCTGCTTCTCAATGACATTTTCTTTGGAGATGGTATTTTGTCCAAGAGGGTCAATCTCCAAAACATCCAAGACCTTTGGGTCCATACAGACTGTTTCAACCAAAGGTTCATCCGCGACTATCGACTGACAGACCACGCGTACATCATCAGAGGTCAACACAACATCTGTCTCGTCTGGACGAGCAGGAATCCTAGACAATGCATCCGCGTCGATGTTCCTTTTCCCGGAACGATACGAAATGGAAAAGTCATAAGTGGACAAATCGGCTAACCATCGCTGTCCGGTGGCATCAAGTTTTGCAGTTGTTAGCACGTAAGTAAGAGGATTATTATCCGTTCGAACTTGAAAGTGGTGGCCATATAAGTAGTCATGGAACTTCTGTGTCACCGCCCACTTCAACGCCAAAAACTCTCGCTTGTGTGCCGAATACTTACGTTCAGCTTTCGTTAAAGACCGGGACGCATACGCAATTACACGCATGTTGTCATCTTGCATCTGGTAGAGTACGGCGCCAAGCCCATCCTGACTGGCATCTGTATGCAAGATAAAAGGTTTACCGAAATCAGGATAAGCCAGGACAGGGGAAGAAGTGAGAATTCTAATTATCTCGTCAAATGCACACTGTTGTACGTTGGTCCAACACCATGGGTGACCCAACTGACCTTTGTCCGACCCTTTCTTCTCTGGTTTACCGAGGAGATCCAGCAACGGTTTCACTATCTTGGAGTAATCTTGAACGTAACGGCGATAAAACCCTGTAAACCCGAGAAATTTACGAAGTTCAGCAACACTCTGGGGTACCGGCCAATTCTTTAAAGCCGCGGTCTTTGCCGGATCAGTCTTCACTCCAGCCTCAGAAATCAGATGCCCCAAGTACAAGACCTCAGCTTGAAAAAATCTGCACTTCGAAGGCTTTAATTTTAATCCGGCCTCGGCAAGACGTTCCAGGACTAATTCCAATTTTTCAAGATGTTCATCGAAAGTCTCTGAATGGATTATGACGTCATCCAGATAAACGAGACAAACACCCGGCTGTAACCCAGATAAACATCGCTCCATCAAACGCTGAAAGGTACTTGGTGCATTTGTCAATCCAAATGGCATGGAATTGCACTCATAAAATCCCAGAGGATCTGCAGTAAACGCTGTTCGTTCTTTGTGAGCCTCCTTAACCTCGACTTGCCAATATCCAGAACGCAAATCAAGACAGCTAAACCACTTGGCTCCAGCCAAGGCATCAATCGATTCATCAATTCTGGGTAGATAGTAAGCATCGCGTATGGTACGCTTGTTCAGCTCCCTATAATCTAAACAGATCCTTAGGCCGCCATTTTTCTTTCGCACGAGTACCAGTGGTGACGCCCATGGACTCTGGGATTCGCGGATGACGCCCATGCGCAACATATCCGCTAAGTGTTGGCGAACCTCTTCGTACATTGCTGGAGGGATTCTTCGGAATCTCTGTTTCACCGGAGTATCATCTGATAAAACAATGGGATGTTTCACTAAATTGGTGTGGCCAATATCATGTTCCCGCAAGGAAAATACAGATCTCCATTTAAGAAGTAGCCTGTTAATCTTCAACAGTTGATCAGGGGCCAAGCGGCTGGAATCTGAAAAATCAAATAATCTAAGAAATTCAGTGTCTGTCAGCTCATCAGAATCTGAAGTCTGTTTCACATCTTCCACCGAGATGGACTGTTGCAGCCTACACAAAGGCATACCAGGAGGTACAAGGACATCTTGACCGGAAGTATTCTGAACCTCCATGATGACGTCAGTAATATCCGAACCTGCCTCCAATTTGACTAGACAGGGAGCAATCACTAAACCTTCCGGTAGCTTCATGCCCGCTCCTTCCGTAACCGCCATTACCGTCTGTTGCAAGTCAGGGGTCCGTAAAACACCAGAAATAAACTTTCTGCTGTTAGCCGAAACAGTAGTCTCCCTTAGACAGCATACAGGATCATTGAACTCCACCCCATGCACCAAACTCTTGTACGCCATCCGCCAGGAGTCATCCAGCTTCTCTTTTGTGACGTCATTGTGACGTCCCTCAACATGGCGGCTATAACACAGTTTAATCAGGTTAGTACCGATCAACAACGGCACCTGCTGGTTATAATCTGTATCCGGAAGAACCAAGGCCAGAACTTGTTCGCTAACAGATGTACCACCGGAACCATGTGGGAAAGAGACAGTTACCTCAATGTATCCTAAGTAGGGGAGAGAATGACCACCTGCAGTCTTAATCTCCAACAAATTGTTCAACGGATGTAACGGAAGTTGGTGAAGATTTTGCACGTAAAATTGGTTACTCAACGTAGTGACCATCGATCCGGTATCGATGAGTCCACGGCACGGTATTCCTTCCACGAACGCATCGCAAACGTTGGAAGCGCCGACAAGCTTGTTTAACACGCGCGTATCGCGGGTATCTATATCGGAGACCGTGACAGAAACCCGATGCTCCCCGACATAACCATCTACATTCCCATACCTATTTCCGGAATTCTGGGAATTCTTATACTTACCTGCAGGTTTCTTTCTCAATGGACATCGTGAAATATAATGAGTGGGGTCCCCACAATTATAACATGTTCCCTTGGGGTATGGTGGGCCGTTATGGTCAACATCGTTACTCTGATTTGGGGTATTCGATGGAGGGTGACATGGAGAAACAGTATATAATTTCTCTAATTTCTGTACCCGACCATCTAAAGCACGCAGTTGTTTGAGAACCTCGTCAACCTTTTTGTCTAGAGATAAATCAACATTAACCTGCTGATGTACTGTTTTGACATTCTTACCTCCTGGTACTTCTGATGTGGACTCTTCGTGCCCCACCGCTCGAGCAGCAACCAGTAAAACCTCGAATTCAGCGCCAGCGTCAAACTTGTGTCTTGTAGCGGACTTCAACTTCTCTGCTAAAAAAACCGCTCCAAAACTTCGACCTTAACATTTCTTTGGATGTAGACTCCGTAATGTCCCCCTGTTTACGTGCCTTAATCAGTAGGTCCTCTAACCTGCAACCCCATGCAGCCACAGTCTCTGATGGTTTTTGCTTGGCCATGTAAAAATCTTCCAAAAGTTTCTCTTTGGTGTCTACTACGCCAAATACAGAATCGAATTTTGAAATGATTTGTGGCACTGTAATTAGCTCACCCAAGTTCAGCAAAATGTCAGCAGCCATACCCTTGAGAGATCTCCTGACTGCTTGCAAAACAGCTGAATCACTATACTCATTATCGCGATTCAAACACTGTAGTTCATAACGCCATTGGGGATAACTGGCATCTGCCTTTGTTGTCTCCCCTGAAAACCAAGGAAGTTTGGGACTATCGACACGAACATAGTTGGAAGAGGGACGGGGCGGTCTTACCTGATCGGATACCTCAGCGTTACTTCGGTCGACATTACCTGGAGAGGGACCCTGTAAAACCTTTAACAGTTGAGCCTTTTGATCCGAATTGAAAGTTCCCAACAATCCTAACATTTGTCCAAAGGATGTCTGTTTACTACCTAGAGAATCGGTTAGCTTCATCACTAATGTATCCCCTCTATAAGACTTCCCGTCTAATCTTGTAATACAACTTTGAGCCAACTCTAAAGTAGAAAATGTTAAAATAACCTGGAGACCTTCCTTCAATACCTCTAAGCCTTCAATTTCTACTTCACGGTAAAAATATCTTCTGACATCGGATTCTATTACCGGTGCTGTAAACCCACTTACAGTAACTCGTGTAGAAGTCATACTTGTAGTTAACACTATACACTGTGTACTATAGTTCAATTGAATGAGTGATTCAACCCCTGCAAATTGGAGTAAAACAGGTTATAGCAGTGTACTAGGTTATACCGTACACTGCTATCCCCAGTAACCGTAATAACTGGACAGGAATAATTGTATAATCAAATCCGACTATCAAAAGTAACACAATATACACACAAAAAAATATCAAATTCCAATACTCAAAAAAATGATTAATAAACTCCCTATGCACAACACACAAAAATTCACTATACACAAAAAATAGTTCGAAATATTTGTAAAACAGTTAGAAAAAAGAAAAAAACAGGAAAAAAACCCTAACTGTATACAATATATATCTGCAGATCAAAGGTTCTGCAAATTCAATACACTTCAGCAGTTCAATACTCCAGTGTTGCTTTAACGGCCTTACTATATATTTTTTTTTTTATTTTATTTTTTTTTTATTTCACAGAGTTGTAACTGGACGTACTGGACAATATACCAACATTATCTTGTTGTGGTTACACATTGTTCTCTGACAAGATAATGACGGTCAACAAGAAAATGAAATAGGACCGAAAATATATACAAAAATAATATACAAAAAAAAACAAATAACACATCCACAAGTAGCAGAGTACGAAATATACACTCCCTGATAGAACCTTTTGTACGCTTATAGAAAGCAGGGGGGAAAAACATGTATTAAAAAAACCCTAAATACAGTAAGAAAATAGAATGTTCAGTGCAAAAAAACAAACATGTCCTGCTGAAAGTTGTGAATTCTTGTATATAGTTTGTCCATTTGGGCAACAATAATGGGAATACCATACAGGAATACAACAGACAAATACATGTGTTACTCAGAAACTCAATGCATGCAGTATGTCAAAGTATCAGAGTTCAAAGTTCAGTGCTGCAATCAAGTCACTTTGTATTCGGGCTGTAAGTTAACGTTCAGTTTATTTTTATTCACATGTGATAAACATCACTGTGATAATTTACTGTGGTAAATGTCACTGCGGTCAACTTTACTGGGATAAATGATATTGGGATAAATGATATTGCGATGAATGTCACAGATGAATATTATGGTAATCAATGTCACTATAATAAATGTCACTGATAAATGTTATTGTGATAATTATCACTGATAAATGTTACTGTGATAAATGTTACTGTGATAAATGTTACTGTGATAAATGTTACTGTGATGTATGTTACTGTGATGTATGTTACTGTGATAGATGTTACTCAGTTTTCTTTATTTACTGTAACAATCACTTTAGCTACTCACAGGTGAACTGGTGAACGCGCACGCGTATCGATCAGCTGATCCGATCTGCATACAGGGCGTGAAGTAAGCACAGCAAGGCGTGTTGAACTGGCAACACTTTTTAGGAAGACCAATAAAACAGTTCTGCACTATGGGATCTGGATGTACCATACACCAACACTATCTGAGAAGGAATCAAACACCAAAACACTGTGCACGGTTAAATCCGTACACCATTGGTTTGACACCGTACACTCTGTAGTGGAATCCGTACATTCCAGGTTCAATCCACACACTCGGACATCATCGCCTTGAAGCGCTGACAGTGCAAAAGGTTGGGGGATGTTGACATGGGCACCCACACATTAGGTTGAATTTGCGTTGAACATTTTTTCCCAGATATTCAACAAAAAATAAATAAACAGCCGGACAGTCACAGGGCTCTTCGACACAGATGATGACGTCATGGGACCGTAGCTACTGACTACCCTCCTATGTACTTAGACTCGACCGTAGAGACCACCAAGACCTCACTGGAGGCTCCATTGTAAACGCAGGGGGTTGTAATAATTCGACACAGGACTCGGTGGTAAAATATAGATAAAACCAATTGCAGAGGTTTTATTTCGGTAGTCTGTAATAATTCATATAGTACAGGAGGGTAGCAGTTATGGTACTGAAATATATGGAAACAAAGGACAACTCAGTACGTTCCTATGTAAATCGGCAGAACATTATGAAAAGCGGTATTTACAAAGCAGTTATATTATCCAAATATTATAAGCAAATAACATACTGACGAAATGGACAGAAAATACCTTTTGAACAGAGGTCAAAATGACCTTCAATTACCGCTACTGAGAAGAGTAATTTAGATATGTAAATATATAGGAAAAAGCAATGCAGGAAACTAGTAAACCTACATTATCAAATAAGTAGACAAATTATTTACTAACCTGGTAAAACAGAACCTGCTTTACACCAAAACTACGGGAACCATCTGTGCTGTCCAAACTAACAGAAGTAACCTGTCCAGTTACTAAACAAAGAATGGCTCAACAACCAGTCCAAGCATGAAGGAGTACCCCTCCTGCATGATAGGAGTGGTCCATTATCTGAAGGGGTATTAGATAGCCCTATCCAAGTAGAGGGTGGTCAGGTACTAAGGCTGACCCAAAAGTGATACTATTACAGATGCATCTATGTACATGTTCTATGAGGATAGAGTAGATCGAGAGCGGGGCTCATTCTTAGTTTTGACGAAAAGTCGACCAAACATACTCAACTTATTCGTTTTATTTCTTTGACCTTTTCGAAATTGAACAGAAAGATAACATGCGGTGTGCAGCTCTGAAATTAAATTTATGGTGTAGCTGTATACATGCTCTTTCATAATGTACTAGATTCAGAGCGGCGCGGCTTAGTTTTGACAAAAAAAATCTTCACTCATACCCCTCCCAGCATATATCTTTAACTTTTTCTGAAATTTTCTTTTGATGAAAAATGAATAAATTATAACCTAACTTCAACATAGATATTTTTTGTATTTCTTTGAATGTTTCGAAGTTATGTGTAAAAAGACGAAGGCGCGCCTCGTTCAAATTACCTTTGTAGTGTAGCTGGCTGTATGTTTTCTTCGGGGTGGTTAACAATCCATCCAGGCTCTAGTCGGGATTGTATTCTCCCCAGTACAATGCCCGCACGCGAGATGGCATTAATATTGGTAAAATAAGTGATAGTTAGGACATGTATACATTCCTCCTCATCTCACAACTTCGGCAAGCAAGATATATGGTTAAAATGAGCATAATTGGGTCAAACCAGGTTTTCTATAGATATGAGATGAATCGGCATTTCATATGTCGAATATCCATTGAATATCCAATATCAAACGAATAGCCAACGAATATTTAACCTTTGTAAACCGACCCTGTGAGATCCGAATGTCCAACATCCAATATCAGACCCACTTCACATAGCTGTCGAATATCTGTATATAAAGTGTAAGTTCATATAAATGAGTACAATTACGCGATATAATGGGCTTGTTCGAGTGAAATCATATAATACTAATTTGTGTGAATATTATTATTGCCAGGTTATGTTTAATGGATTAAGCATTGTTGTAACCTAAATAGTTTCTCAAGAAAAGAGGCCTTCTCTCTCGACCATTCACTCCGATATATCAAAACTACTGGCCGACAAAATACTCAGGCACCATCCAAAGAACAAACATAGCTGGTTCAAAAAGTTGGACCCCCAATTTTTGTCCACGTTGTTAGCAACATATGGTGTTTTATTTGTTTTGGTGTCGAGTCAAGATTTTGTATATCAGGGTGAGTGGTCGGGAGAGAAATACCTCTTTCTTTGAGAACTATTTAAATTTATTGAATATCATACTGCAAGTGAAACAATTTTGAGAAAAATACGTTGCTGTGATTTCGTACATCTTCGGTTTAGAATGTATGTGAAAATTTTAAATGCCTTAAGGAAGAACTCATGGGCTTCCTCTAGTTTCGATACTACACTCTTCCCATCAGGACCTCACATACCATTCCCATTAGTTGCTGGTCTAGGTGTACAAGAAAATTGATGAAATATATGTCAGGAGCGATATAAATTTCTTCAGTTCTACTACAAATAGAATAAATTTCGCATATAGCTATTCCATTTGGTACTAAAGGCACTTTTCGGCATATCTATATTTATTCTGTTACGAATAGACTATACTAAGAACACATGATTAGATCAACCCCTTATCACGATGTACAGATATCTCTATATTGATGACGCCGTGAAGGATATCAATTCACCTTCCCTGAATGTGAAGAAAATCACCCATAGTTCAAGTGGGACATCATATTTACACCTTAAAATGGTGTTCACTGACATCGGTACGATATGACATCTGATTACCGACACTGCTAACTACGCCTTCTGGGACAGTCACCCCATTAGCGCTTACATATGGTGTATACACATCCCTCCTCGTAGTATTACCTAGATTCCGTTTAAAATGTAACGATTCCAATAAACTTTGCAATTTCTTTTGCCAGAAGCTGATCGACAAGGTTATACCACCAAGCGCCAAGTTTGTTTAATTGTTTAATTTGAAACTGCCCTACCCTATAAGACCTTTCTTTATTGAAGTTTTAACGAAATATGATAAAGGGACGAAACCTTTCTATGGAATACTGGTTACATCGAAATATAGAAAACCAACCAGCGAAAAGAAATGGGAGTCTGTTTTAAGTATCGACGACCAAGAATGGGATAAAATACACACCTTGCCATTCAAATGTACAAAAGATGTAAGTCTGAGATGGTTGATGGTTTCAATATCGTCTAACCAACAGAATTTTAGCTACCAATTCCTTTCTGCATAAAGTACAGATAAAAGATTCTGATCTGTGTGATTTCTGCGGAAAGGAAAGGGAAACACTTAGTCATCTATTTTTTGCTTGTCCTGTGGTGAAAGATTTTTGGCATACTTTTTTCCTTTGGATCTCTGAATACGTAGAAAGTATTAGAATTGTGAATGTAACCTGCAAACTGATTATATTCGGAGGTTTGTATAACGACAATGTATTTAACACAATTTTGCTGTTAGCAAAACGATATGTATATCAGAGTAAACTTAAAAAAGTGATGCCAAATATAAATACCATGAAGAAACTTTTATCAAAATATTACGAAACTGAAAAGGTTAGCTACTTTATTGAGTGTAAATATGATGCCTTCCGTGACAGGTGGTCTAGATGGGTATTGCTGCTACGATGAATGTTTATCTTTTTCTATATTATCTAGTTTGTTGTGTACTCACAAATATTCAAAATTTTATCTGCTCCTCTTTGTTTGTCTATAAAAAGAAAACAGGTGTGGACACTCTATCCATCAAAATACGCCTTCCGTTATTGAGAATCTTAAAAAAAAAATCAACAAAATTTATGAGGAATTTTGAATTTCAAAGAGTTGTAAATGATATGCATGTTTCCTATAAATTGTGTAAAATGGTGTACATGTAATACGATATTGTCATACCTGAATAAAAAATATATTAAAAAAAAAAAGTTTGTTTAATTTAATCATGAGTACCACACACTAACAGCAAAGTACGGCCGTAGCGTGCGAGATCTGTGGAGCTAAGTTTCGCATCTTATATTAATTCCGCTCATCATTTGGGTAGAGGTCATATGAAGAACGTGATATAATATCTCCATGATGTTCATACGAACGGTCATCATCAAAGCGTGACTGAGATATACAATACCAAGTTAACCACTTCGGAAGAAATCGGATAAAAATAAACATATCAGTGATACGGATTTGACGATAGCATTTGTCGGCGTGATTACAGTAGCTTGCATTTTTGTATATCATTTTGTTTGCGCTGAGTGGAGTTTGGTGATAACATGCTAGTGTGGTAATACGGTTTGGTGAAAAAATATAGACACGGAAATTATTCTTGGACGACGGCTGTCATGTGACTGTCGTATGTGATCCTTGTGTTTTAACTCCAGTGTATGCCGAGGGTTTACTGGGTGGGCAAGTTGCCCCCGAGGCTTGGACCTGCACACTCAAAGTCGGCTCGACTGTGACTATTCCTGACCGGTTGTACTCAGTAAATTGCAGGACATCATTATCAAATTCGGGGTAAATGCAATGTCTCCTTTTTCGATACCCATATTTCCAAAATTACTGTTACCGAGCCCATAAGAGTTGGTCATCCATAATTGATTTTTTAGCACATCATAATGAAGCACATGTGAAAAGTGGGTGAAAAGGATTTAACGTGATCACCATCAACACATTCTCACTCAAATAACGACGATGTGCCCGCATGCGATAGACGGGTACAAATGTCTCTATTCTGTAGTGCTGATAATTCACCCATTCTCTTTTCCCTGACACCTAGACAGTCAGTCGTTCATCTATCCCCTTAATGCTGAGCACTAAGGGAGGAAGAAACAAGTTCCATGTTCTAGGTATGTCTTGTCCAGGAATCGATCCAAGGTCAGCCGGCTTGCGAGACAGACGCTCTGACCACTAGAGGACCGCAGAGCAGTCATATATGAATGCGATCTGAATAAACCCGCTAAATTAGCCATTATGCTACAGCACGGTAGAAGTATCATTATTACATTTACATAACAAGGGTGTAAAAGCGCATTATCCAGGATGTGCAAACTGCCTCGACGGAGTATTGTAGACACACGACCAAGATATAAAATACATTACAGAAAATTGTACATTGTATGTATGTGAGAGTACGAAATTTGCATTCATTTATAATATACATTCCCGTATGATGTAATTAGACGTTTAACATAATTAAACAGTATAGTTCAGCTTGGAGAATCCATAGGTTCACCAGGTTCACACAAATGACATGACCCGGTGGTATAGATTTATGTGATGGGCTGCAATTGGGCGGTGACCTGCCGTAGTGGACAGGTAATTTCACTTACATTTTATACCAAGGTGAATGGTCACATTATCACATGTATCAAACATTTACGCTTTGGTCGAAGAGAAATAAATGATTGCTTTCAGCTATCATTTGAATACCATATTGACCATATTGACAATATTATTATTTAGTTATATTTGAGCCATGAGGTACAGGATTTTATTAGTCGGATTTAAAATGAATCCCTACACGTTCGCTATATAAGCAAATAAAAAAAATTGACATAACATTGAACAGGTAATTATTATATATAAATAAGCCTTTCAAAAAATACGGTAGATGAACTTTCCAGTAGGGTATTAAAGTAACAATCATTAAGACACTGGTACTCTCATTCTTAATTCACCCTTTAACGGTTCTACCAGACCCGTCTGCAACTTTATCTGGAGTAGGGTCCCGACAAAATCAAAAGGAAGACAATCATATGTAAACAAGAAGAAGGTGGACTGGAATTACCTCATATTCCATCCTTTGCTGCTTATCTAAAAGTAAAGTGGATCAAACGATCCTCGAACTTTTCATATTTTTACAGTGAACTGATGGAGTCCATTTTTCGCCCTGGTGGCCATAAAGTGTGGGATCTAAGCCCCATCGCTCTTGTAGAATATATCCCGAAAATAAAAAATAAATCACTTTTGGCGAGAAGTTGCTTGTTCATGGCTCAATTTTATTAAAGAAGAATCCAAAGAGAAGCAGATCAGTAACCTACTCATCTATGATTTTGCTCGACAAAACGATTGGCGCGAGATAGGCGAATGGTGCTCGCATGGAGCAACATTTGTAAATGATCTTCTAACAACAGACAGCGACTTTCTCTCATTCAAAAATTTCAAGTGAAAATACAATATACAAACTAACAATTTTCTTCTTTACTTCGCAATCGTGGTCAATGTCAAATCGCATCTCGCAAAATTCTCAACTATGAAAGTAGAGAAATTGCTGAGACCCGAAAGTCCTCAAATGAAAACAAAATTAATAAATCAAAAATGCTCAATGTTTTTATATAAAATGCGTTTGGATCATGTCAAGTTAGGCCCATTAAACGCCCAGATGAAGTGGCAGGAGGAGTTAGAGAGGGAAGGGGAGTGATATTAATTGGCAAGAGGTATATCGATCTGTGTGGAAAACCTCATCAGAAACTCGGCTACAATACTTTCAGTACCAAATTGTATATAGAATTTTAGTCACGTATAACTTCTTAGAAAAATGGCACAGAATGCCATCAGCAAACTGTACCTTCTGCTCGGAAGAGAAAGAAACCATAATCCATTTGCTTTGAAAATGTCATTTCGTACAAATCACATGGAACGACTTTTTCCTTTGGGGGAAAAATTTGAAATACTACAAGATAGGTTAACCGGGACAGAAGTAATTCTGGGGAAACCAGGCAAAAAGACCTGTCTCCTAAGCCATATTGTCTTACTCATTAAAAAAAAGTATTTACATCTCAAGCTGATGCTCTAGGAAGCCTAATTGGACAGCAGCAAGATCAGCAATTTTCCGAACAAAACATATAGAAGAATTAATTGCCGAAAAGAACAACAAAAAATAAGATTTCCTGAAAAAGTGGGGCCCCTGGCAGACCTCGAAACTTAACTAATATATATAGCGTAGAAATATATTATAGGATCACCTTATGATGTTATTCATGATGTTTTTTATCAGTATTTGTATGCAAGGAAATGACTTGAAATACATTAAAATACCACACTACAGCATTCCATAGTACAAACATCAAAATGTTTCAAATCAACAAAAGGGCACTTATTTATTCTTCTCACAACCGTTTTCCTCTCTGGCACGTGAGGATGTGACAGAAAAGGTAAAATCGTGATACCTAATGTAAGAATAAATGTCCAATGGTTCGTCCAGGGTTTACAAAATAATTGAACTTTCCACATACATGACATGTATGACGAAGTCAATGGTTTTTAATTGCATTTCGCTGAGATGATTGAATCCGTGCCTTTCTGTAACATTTTCTATTAGTGGGGCGGATAACCATAACACTTCAAATGGTGATGTAAGCATGAAACTTGTGATAAATATCTCCATTGGATATTAATGAAAAAAAAATGAGAGAAATATGACAAATATATGTACATGTATGTTCATACTGCGTTTCGGGTACTTTTGAACGCATGTATGCAACTCTCTTACACCACTTCTCATGAGCCAAAGAATAGTCAAATCATAGTATTACCGCTTAGATTTTTATTTTATTTTATTAGTATTTCCCTTAGGTATTTACCTGACCTGTATACAATTTGAGATGGGTTTAGGAAATATTTGTTTGGCGTTTGTATTTGCGTCAATCCAAGTTCTGTATGAGAGTTAGAAGTTCAAGCAGCTCGGATAAGAAGTCGTGATCAACCGGAGTGGTATTTTAATCCCGACTTTGTTTGCCGGTTTTCGTTTGAGTAACACAGACACTGTTGGGGAAATTAATTGTGTCTATATTGATTGCTGGTGCTGAACCAGAAAACCTATGAGTAAAAGTGGGTTTGAAATTTGTCAACCTCTTCATGAAGTCAGTTTGCTGATTTCCAGTAAAAGGCCGATTGGGATTCTTTGAATGTCATATTTTAAAGTCGGAATTAGAGAAAAGATCAGCTTGAAGAGCTTCAACTATTTCATCAAATCAAAATTTGCGTATATTGAGATGATATCATATATTCTCAGAAGTGTATTTTCAGTCATACGCCGTTTCTCAATTTCTTCAATGAAATGAGTAGCATCAGTTAGAAATGTGTCTGGATAACGTCCCAATTTTTCTGTTAGCACTGCGAAAATAACTGACCGACCAGTGACTTTTAGGTCCGTCTTTATTACTGAATTTATTGTCTCAAATACCTTGTGTATGGACTACAGTTTGTTTATTTGCAATAGAAATGTAGGATTCAAATCTTGGTAGAGATGTCCGACAAATAAGTGAAGCAGTTATTTATGAATTGCCGTTTTGATACGAGATTACGGACCAGTTATTTGGTGTCATTGAGGGCGATGTATTCGATGTCAATATGGTGAATGCTGTTATAAAGCTGTCGGTGAGCTTCATTGGTGTAATCCTGTTGGTTCAATATAACACTGGTTTTATTATCAGCTTTAGCGATGATCAGATTCAAATCTTTGGATTTGAGTTTATGTAGAGAAACATTTTTTTCGCTACTTTGAGGTTCCTCATGGGACACAATGTATATCTCTTATTTGTCAAATGTAATTATTTCGCAGGAAAGTAATCTTCTGTGGTATAGTTTGTCGTAAGAGGAGGTGGGAAGTCAGAGCTATTTTGGAAAGTACACAACTGAGCAATCTCCACCAAAATTTCGTCGCCATATTTTCTACCGAAAATACAGAAAACGCATGCTCAAGCCCATACTCAAAACATTGGGCCCAATAATTCCAGTAATGAACACGGACGTAAAAGAGTCGGGCTGGCCGATTATTTCTCAATAGGACTTGCCAACAGAAATGGGACGCTACCTTTATTTTTTTCTACTACCTATAGTGAGAAAGAAGAATCATATCTAGCTGACACTACTCATTTCAGTAACGATATTGAGACACAGTGTATACTGAAATACGCTTCTGATAACATCATTATAGACAAATAATGGATTTGATAAATACTTGAACCACCCCAAGCTGATATTTTGTCTCATTCGAATATTGAATATGACATACCAGGACCTCCAGTTGACATATTGCTTCAAATTAGTATAGTCTGGTTCTTACTAAGAATGAATTTCGATTCTGTCTGTAAATTCTACAGACGAAATGTGGACGCACCGGAAGGGGCTGTTTTCTCACCGGAACTATGCGACCTTGCTATCTTTAGGCATATGAATAAACTTCTAGATATATTTCAATACCGAAACAGAACATCTCTTCCCCAAAGATTTAGAGATGATGGTTTCGTTCTTTTCTCTGAAAGTTTAACTCAGGCTGAGAGTTTCTTGGCTTGGTCAAGTGGACTTGACTTATTTAATTTGAGGTCAGGGTTGGAAGCCTTATATTGATATTGGAAAACTTTCTGAAATTTTAGAATATATTGTCATTATAATGAACCTACTTGGCTCCCGCAATTTTGAGTTTAGCGGTTTTGTCGCAGCCAGGAAATGGGTAGCTGCATTGTTGGGGTGGAGGTCAGATATCAAGAACAGGCCGTTTCGAACATATTGTCGGTCGATTATTTTTAACTTGTTTATATCTGTAGTTTTATCGTTTACTCGATATCCTTGCACAGTATAATGGGTTTCTGAATTCTCTGCTTAGAATATCCATTATGTGACTGGAATATCTGCAAAAGCGAAGCGTCTGCTTTCAACTGAAGACGTATTTATTTAGCTTTTCTTCCTGTGACAAAAACATGACTCCATATTAAAACAAGAAACATATAGAAGCATATCCTCATCAAAACTAATTCTGAAAATTTGGATGATTTAGGCAGTAATTTGAAGCGAGTCCTCAAGTCTTTGATTATGTACTGGATACATACATAAAGAACTGTTGTAATGCATCCTCATTGAGACAAGGTTTTATATGTATCATACTCATACTATTTGTGAAAGAGAAATTCGATTTAATGGAACCCGCCAAACACCCCCTACCCTGCTCGATTGATTATCAATCTATGGAATATAACATTTTCAAATATATGTCTTACAACTGTCACTCGTTTAGAAATAGTGAAATTTGACGAGCAAAAACTCAACAAAGCGCTTGAATTTCTCCTGCTGAATACGTCACCGGTCAATCTTAATAAATTAATAACCTATCAATGCTCCTCAATCGTATATGTCGCTATGTAGGGTCTTACTGATGTCAGTTGAATTGGTGTTCAGAGCGCCCAGCTCATGAATATTTAATAGTCTTATGACATCACGGCTGCATTTTAACTACTTTACTTGCAATCGGGGAGGGGGATAGGGTCACGGTCTCTGCTTTAATCCAAGGTTTACGCCAAGAGCCAGTCTACAATTCTATCCCGCATTATTGTGCCAAACTGGCGGGACCACGGTCAAATCATAAGATACCCCTCCAGCCGGGCGTCTAACGGCTGGGCCAACCAAACAACCCCTACCATTATCTTCCCTACAAAGCCCGATGACAACTTCTCGGGATTGGTTGACACTCACGTTACTGCAAGCCGTTTTAGATCCTACATACCCAAATGAAGGAGCAGATAGGATTTAATTTTAATCAGATTGCGTTACTGGTGTGAGACCTCGGCAGTCAGACAGCAGCCATTATACAGATTCACATGTTATCAAGGACGTTTTATCTTTTTCAATTTCTCCGTTTTTACTAGTTTTTACGGATTTATCGAAGAAATGTTGAAGCTGCGTCTATCGGTAAATTGTACTGACACACCTAATGACAGAGATAATGACTAAAGGGTCAAAAAACGAGACAATCGGCAAGATGCCTGCGTCTAGCCAGGGGATCGAGCAGGTCGAAAAAATATATGTTGCTCTAATATAGGCATACCTATATGTGGGTTCTTCCGACGTCACAACTAACGATGAAATAAAACTGTTTGCGAGATGAAACCTCGGATAAAAACACATCCTCTGTGTAATATATGTTAGAACACATTTTGAGTCGAAGAAATCTACTTCAAGATGCTGTTATTCTTAAATCCTAAAACTCAGAGCCTAGAAAATACTCTGGGTATGTGGCAACATAATATACTTCACGCAAACCGAAAAAATGCTCTTCGTACGTGATATTTCCGTTCAACAGAAAGGTTCATACTCCATGTAAGAATCACGAGACAATGCGTACACTAGCCAAGTCTAGGGGCAACAATGTGTCTAGACTTGCGCCTTTTCAGCGACACAAAGACCCTGACAATAGATTCCTACATAAAGTATCGACCAGAGAAAGGGACTCTCAAAGCGTCATTTTACAAGACAGCTTAGGAAAAGATAGTTTCGTCTATTCCATTTTTCCAAACCAACCTGTCCGTGGTTTTGTCCGGACTTTCTGCTAGTTATATGCAACATAATTCATATAATTTTACTTCCCTTAGCTAAAATACATGCGAATCATTTGGAAAGAGAGATATCTAGGCTACGTCACATTTTCGCTTCATTCTGTATTACCAGAGTCGGTCTACACCATTTCAATAATTCTCATCGCGTTTTGCTTTATTTAATTAGTTTGATACATAAATCTGTCAGATACAATATTCTCTATGAATTTAGAATTTCTCTGTAGTAATTTAGCTGACTTTCTCCAGACGAGCTAATATGCATAGTCACGCATCGGGCAGGTATACTATTATATCTAGAGACCCTTGGATGCCACCCGCTTATTTTACACATTTTATACTTTCGATTTAGGTTTTCGATGCACAAGTGCACCAGGCACTTTCCAGCGTATTTCATAGTTCACTTTGTATCTCCTATCGGTCTGCATCTTGATTCTATGTCATCTAAGTATAAAACTCATTGTCTCGCGATCGGGGATATACAGAAATGGTTTACCGAAGATCGATTAAAAAACCGTGTCACAAGAGATTGATTTTCTCAGAAGACAAGACGGATTAATTAGACTGTTCCTCATAAGGTACGAAAATGAACTATCACGTAAGTAAGATTTTGTTAGTCCACCATCACCAGATGGGCTGTTCAAGTCACTTTTCGTCCGTGGTCCGTCGGAGCGTCCGTCAGTCCGTCCGTCCGTAAACAATTCTTGCGATTTCTCAGGAACTACTGCATGGATTTTTCTGAAATTTGGTACGCAAGTTCCCCTTGGGGTCTGGTTCTGTAGGATACCTTTTCTGGCCCGATTCGAAAGTCAAATATGGCCACGAGGCGACCATATTGGCTTTCCCCGTGAAAATTTGTTATCGCGATTTCCCCTGAACTACTGCATGGATCTTTCTCAAATTTGGTACACAGGTTCCCCTTGGGGTCTCGTTGTGCAAGATACCTTTTTGGTTCGATTCGAAAATCCAATATGGCCGTCAGGCAGCCATCTTGGATTTCCCCATGAAACTTTGATGTCGCGATTTCTCAGGTACGACTGCATAAATCTTTCTCAAGTTTGATACACAGGTTCCCCTTGGGATCTAGTTGTGCAAGATACCTTGTTCGGTCCGATTCGAAAAATCCTATATGGCCACCAGGCGGTCATCTTGAATTTCCCTATGAAATTGTTTTATCATGAATTTTCAAGGAATTATTGCATGAATCTTTCTCTGATTTGGTACACAGGTTTCCCTTGGGATCCAGTTGTGCAGGATACATTTCCTGACCCGTTTCGAAAATCCAATATGGTCGCATCTTGAATTTACCCATGAGACTGTGTTATCATGAATTTTCAGAGAATTATTGCATGGATCTTTCTCAGATTTGGCACGCAGGTTCCCCTTGTTGTCCAGTTGTGCCAGATATCATTTTTGATCAGATTCAAAAATCCAATATGGCCATCAGGAGGTCATTTTTTTATTTCCCCATGACACTTTGTTATCGCGATTTCTTAGGAATTACAACATGGATATTTCTCAAATTTGGTACACAGGTTGCCCTTGGGGTTTAGTTGTGGAAGATGCCATTTCTAGTCCGATTCGAAAATCCAATATGGCCGCCAGGCGTCCATCTTGAATTCCCCTTGAAATATTGTTATCGTGAATTCCCAGGAACTACTTCATGGATCTTTCTGAAATTTGGTACACAGGTCCCACATGGGGCCTTGTTGTGCAAGATACCTTTTTTGGTCCGATTCGAAAATCCAAGTTACGCTTCAAATTAATACGGTATTCCCGAGTTGTGACGTTGCATCACAAGAGTCGGCAGATCAAACGGTGGGGCATATTCTATATATTGAGTATAGGGAGTATCCATATCTTGACTTTCTATATCAAGGAGTTCAAATGATTTCGAAATAAAATGTATTTCTTCAAATTTTAAAACAGTTTAAGTTAGTCCATACCGTTGCAAGTGAACTGTCCCACCGTTTCGTCTGCCGACGGGTCGGCTACACAAAGTGCCGTCACTCTTGTGACGCTACGTCACAACTCGACAACTGAAGACTACTGCCTGTGTCGATCCACGGACCGGATCCCTTCAGTATTAAGTTGTGTACCATCTTACTATTTTCGAGCATGGTATCTTGAAAGAGATATCTCAGGCTAGCCCAGTAAACAGAACAAAATTAGCATTCGTTCCTAATTATAAAATCTTAGGTATGTTTCATAGCTCATGCCAAAGTGTCAAAGAGATTTGTCTTCGCTTCCAGTACCCAGTGATGACACGTAAAAAAAATAAAATAAAAAAAATACTACAAACCAAAGACGAAGGATCCTCCATTCAGCCTAACTTTGCTCATTTCACTTATACTATAACAACCGACATCAAGTACAGTTTCTAGAAGTCTTGAAACTCCTGAAACTTATAAGATAATATCTTGGTGTTTTCCAGTGTCCCTTTTTCGATCTTTTCCGCTCATGTTCGAAATTTAGCAAACAAAATTAAAAATTAATTGTTTGTTCGTAGTAACAATGGACAAACAGATCCTCTTGTCATTAGCTTGAAATGATCGGACGATGGTGTGCGCCAAGATCCTTCAGGATCTCTCTTTTAGTTATTGTAAATTATCTTGTCTAATGCTCCGAGTGTTTTGTAGGCCCTGGGTTTTATGTTTTTTCTAAATAACAGCATCTTGAAGTCGTGGATTTGTGCAAAATAGTCTATTTCGAAGTGGACGTAGCACACTTTCCTCACTGTAAACATATGAAGTCAGTCCAGATCCAAAACCGAGCGGTCAATATTTCGGGGTTAATTATAAGTTTATCCGGGTTTTCGACTGGCTTCATATGTGTATGGAGAGAAAAGTGTGCTTGTATTCGCAAACCTGTGGAAATGGACTGTGTGAACTTTGTATAATATGTGTATGGAGAGAAAAGTGTGCTGTTTTCAAAATAGACGATTTTGTTCAAATCCACTACTTCAAGATGCTGTTATTCTTAAACACAAAAACTCAGAGCCAAGAAAATGTTTAGAGCATATGATAACATAGCATATTTTAAGCCAACTGGAAAATTCCTCTCATGCGTTATATTTCATTTTGGCATTCCAAACCGCTCCTCGTTGGGGCCAAAATCTCAATATACTTCGCCAGGTCAAAACTCGTGGCTGCAGGTAATACGATTGACGCCAACATTTCCTTTTTGATTGATTTAACAATATAGAATCATGTTTCGAAGAAATCTATCTTGTACCACCTGTAAACATACCTCATGTATTCCTCTGATTGGACCAGTCGTCGAATTTACGTTATGGTGGCTGCTCACCGGATGATGTCTGTTGTATAGGAACCCAAATATGTCAGGACTATCCACAAACTGAGAAAGAGAAAGCGAGTCATGATTATTCATGTCAAAAGATAAGATGTAAAATCGCTCGAATGATTTTACTATAACGTATACATATTGTGTAGGTTATCTCTCGCAGGAACACATATGACTATCCAGTGTCCTTATGGACCCGATAACGTTCAGATCGTAGAAGATCCTATACAACTGATTTAAATTATCTCTGTTTCTGTAATATTCACTCTCCAGAATGTCATTTTTTTTCTTAAAATTAAAGTGATTTCGTCTTTATAACATTGCACTGGCACGGGATCTAGTCCTACCTGTCAGATATTGGTCTGTTCTGCTCCCCCAGAACCGGCTTACGTGCTTACAGAACAGGGTCCGCTTGTTAGAGTTCCCCAATAATCTCAAGACCCTCGAGACCAGCTGGTCTTCTCATCCCTGATTGGTCAAGTCTTTTATAGGTAGCGTCAGCAGGAAGATAGCTCCTTCTAAGCTACATTTGGAGGCCCTGTCGAAGCTAACCTAACCAACTAAGGGTGGCCCCCCTTGACTATAAATCGCTAACATAGCTTGAATTTTTCTGTTTCTTTGGGCTGATGCATTTCTTCGGTTGAGTTTTCACTTGCGTGTATTTTTATCAGCGGAACTCAACCATGCACTGATCTTGCATGTTTGCGGTCAATATCCTGATTTAAATAGTCCATAACTGTAGTCCAAAAAAGTCACACGATTGTCATCAAATATTCTAGAATTCCAGATTTTCGTCTGACCGGATCAGTAACCCTCACAAGGTGTCTAATGATTTGTCCACTGTCTGTACCAGTACTGTAAATATAGGACTGCTTGCAATGCTTTCTACGTGGTCAAGTTAGCCACCAAAATCACACATATTCGATAAATTGATATGTAATTATTTACCTGAACTATTATTTTGCCATCACTCTACTTGTGTGTGTGGTTAAATTTTGGAAAAATATGAAAACATGTTCCCAACTGATCAAACAATTCAAACCTCTCAAGATGGACTGTGACTGTGAACAGACTGGTATGTTCCCTCGCTGAGGTCACAAGCGTGACGTCACTGATTCTCTTCTGTTTCCAAAATAGGTTTATTCGTGGCCATTTTCTCCTCTTTCAAACAATTTATAAAAATAAATAAAAAATCTGCTGTTCTCAGTACACCTTAAATTATGTACTTCCATAGTTTTCAGTCATTTGAAAATTCCACTGAGGATATTCTTTAAATGATTGTATTACATTTGTCTGGGATGGACAACAATCCATTGCTGAACGATGATAGAGATTTAGGTTTAGTTTTGATCCATCGTTATTATTCGGACTGAGGTAGGAGGCACCTCAAGGGGAAACTATCTATTCATTCAATAAGTTTACTCCATAAAGAGAGACAACGGTGAGAACCTCCTGAATATGGTCTCGTGAGTTTGTGCACATAATGGAGTCATTTTGAGCCATATTTGCCGTATCATTACACAGAATTATGATTTTCGAGATGATTTTGGATCAAAGCTGTCCCTGAAAATTATATTTGATAGACCCGATCTCACTCTACCAACAAATCTACAACACTGTTAGGAGAATATGGTAGCGCTGACCAGGTATTTCACGGTACAGGCGTGGCCGACCACGATTGGTATAGTCGAACACGCGTGTTGACCATGACAAAAGTGGTCAGATCACCCATAAATTGAGATTGCATATCATGCAGAACGTCTGTACTATGTATGTTCTTCTGACATCCTCAAACGCCTACAGTCAAGTTGCTGGACTACACTCAAGTTGCTGTTTGGTGAATAATATCACACGTTTGGTAGTAAAGCAAGATCGTAGTGTACAAGATCTTTAACCCTACGTTTCGTAAGTTGTATTCGCTAACCTGTGGAAATGGACTGTGTGAACTGTGTATAATATAAGATTTATTATGTCTGATGTCAATACTAACAGTCACAATCAAAGCAAAGTCTGCAAATGCATTCAGAAAAGAAGAAATGCAGATTTGACAATAAGAATATCACGGGCTCTTCCAGGCATAATTCAAAACGGTTCCCTGTTGCACGAAACTCTCTAAATTAATCATAGAATGTTAACTCTACTCCGAATCGCATGTACATATAGGTCTGAACTATTTACCGAAATCAATAAACCTAAGCGGATTAGATGTACAACATACCACTTTCAAAACCTCACAAGCTGTTGGTCTTTTGGTTCTGTCAAAGGAAGCACACACCTTGAACATCGAGAAGATATTCTTCCAAACTGTGCCTTGGAAGGGGCCATAGTCAGGAATCGGTGAAGGGTGCTTTTTATTCTTGATCATTACCTGTATATGATGCTTACGTAACACTGGATCCACATTTTCTCGTTCTAGATCATATTTGTAGGGGGACGAACTACTCGGGTTGCAGAGAATATAGAATACAAGCCCCAAAGCCCAAATATCAACCTTCTTCAGTTCATCGATGGACAGCCGAGTTACTTCTATATCAGGGAGCATTATTTCAGGTGCCATAAATGAAAACGTGCCTCTATCCAATAGCTCTAATCTTGAACCAGGATTTGAATGCGTCTGGATATACTCAGATCGGCTTTCCCCGAAATCTGTTCGCTTGCACACCACTGGCTTCTCCTTCCTTATTCGTTCCATCTCGTCTCTTTTTTCCAAGTGACAATAGTGCTGGTTTGATATGAGTATGTTGCTTGGCTTTAGATCTCTGTGCACTATTCCGTTGGCATGTAGGTATGCAAGCCCACGCGTAGTATCGGTGGCAATCACATTCATGGTGTGACTGAAATGATCGCAGACGTCACAAACTTGCCTCAGAAATTCATCGACTGAAGTGACTCTTGTATATCGCTCCAATTTAATCTGTACATTGAAAAGTTGAAAATCGAAGAACACGTATTCCATCATAATGGCTGGTGGATCGTAGCACACAGCCATGAATTTAACAATATTGCAGTGATCAACTTCATTCAGCAGTGCTGCCTCTTTCCTAAAAAGTTTATATCCAGACTTGTCAAGATTGAGCATCTCTTTGATGATGACGTTACAGGTCATATCATTGCATGTGGCTAGAGAAATATTTCCAAATGTACCTCTAGCAATTTCTGTTTTATTTTGTATTTCTTCGTAGGCAAATTTTGGAATTTCGACAGGCGGTGTTGTTGGAACATCCGGCAAGTGAAGGAGGTTGTTGGTCATTTCTGTCGCGAATGGTACCAGGATTTCGTCTGTAAATACAGAATATAACAGGTTATGTCCACCTGTTGTTATTTTAATCCACAACTATCGAATTCTACTATATAAATAATTCTAATGGAATGTCCACAGGAATACGACTGGCATTGGCAACTGATATTCCAAGTTGGATTCCAGTGGAACATCAAAACACTGTTCGATGGAGTAGTGGCAATAGCTGACTCTTGTATATCGCTCCAATTTAATCTGTACATTGAAAGGTTGAAAATCGAAGAACACGTGTTCCATCATAATGGCTGGTGGATGGTAGCACACAGCCATGAATTTAACAATATTGCAGTGATCAACCTCATTCAGCAGTGCTGCCTCTTTCCTAAAAAGTTTATTTCCAGACTTGTCAAGATTGAGCATCTCTTTGAT
>JAVTVY010023127.1:0-99228 GCA_036873755.1 Hanleya hanleyi | reverse complement strand
ATGATGAGACCTTCATCGGCCAGTTCCTCGAAGATGGTGGGCGTATTATGGTACACACCGCCAGGAAATTTCCGTTTGACAGTGTGATCACAAATCTTCTCGTGTCGATGTAAGTTGGCGGAACGGTCAAAGACCCGATGGCATTGGGCACAACTGTAGGATTGCGCGTACAGACTCATATCATAGATCAGGGAAAAATGATTGACCCCGCCGTCATCAAAGATGTTGACTTTCATGGTGGAAGCATACCGTTCTGAAGACCGATGCACCAATTCAGCCACAAATGTGTCGTCATGACCCTCCTCCTCATCCTCCTTCTCTTCCCGTAGTAAACGGTACACAAAGATATTGACGTTGAACAGGGACTCCACGACATCCAAATTCTTGAAGGGGACTCCCCGGAAGTGCCGCGGATCTAGGCCTTGTTCCTGTAAATATTGTCTCCAATAGATATTGACCACTCTATCGCAAGACTTGGGGTGACACTCGTTCAAATGAATGGCCAAACACCGGAACAGACATTTCTGGTCTTTGTAGGGTCCGTGTTTTCCTCCGGTTAATGCATACAGTCCTTTTCGATTGAGTAGCCAAGGGGGTAGTAGTACAGGGGCACCGATCGGATGATCTCTCATTTTGGTCACGAAAAATGTCACGTTGGTGACCATTTCCACAGTCCACTTGGTATTGGGGCGTTGCAACCGGGCCCATTCCAATGGGTCCAACGTAGTCAGTTGGTGGATGAGGGGCTCCAGTGACGCATGATTGATGATGGTGAATGGCTTGTCAAACACATAGGTATTATTGCTCGGGTAAAAATACCGTACCTGGTCCGTCTCTTTGTGCCGTAGAATATAGCCGAATGTCATATTCACTTTGAATGCTGTCACTTGGTCTCTGAAAATGTTCTCGGCATAGTTAGGAAGATACGTGAGGTCCTGTAGCCGGAAATTATACAAGTCTTGAATAGGGCGATGACGGTGGAAACATCGTCGGATGGTGCTCCAATGGCGCCGATAGATATCACTCACAGGGTGGTCTTCGGGTAAGGCGTCAGCGGGAGGCACAGCTGGATCCTCAGGAAAGTCGTGTTCGCCTCTCACATTCTCACGCGCCAAGGGAGATCTCGATCGGTCACGTCGCCTCATCCTGATCGTATATACTCCTGTAAAATAGAGCCGATTTTGACAATGAATCGGTCACAACTTTCTTTGGAGGGTCAAGGTGAATAGGACTTGCGCTTTTTATACTACAAAAATGTGAAGTAGATTACATCTAACATCTAGCTTTAAGGCCGTGATATGCATATGAAGTATTCTGGGGCATGGTGAGTACTTCCCAATTTCCCCTTTGTCTACTACTCGCCGATTTTTTGATTTTTTTTATTTTTTTTTTTATTTATTATTATTTATTTATTTTCCTCGGGAGCTCTAAAATAAGACCTCACTCTACCCAATCGCGCCACTAGTGCTGCACCTAGACTCCAACATGTCCACCCCGTATGGATTTATGCATACATTGGGCTAATATCCCAGTATATGAGTGTCTATGGGTGTATATGCATCTATATACAAGCCTACCCGGTACTTAAAAAACATTTCATAGCTTTTCCCATCGTATTTTACAATCTCACAGCCCAGAGTAAAATGCATAAACAAATGACCACCACCCTATACACGCAAAACAGATAGAAATGTGCGAATCAGGGAGATTACCTTTGCCTACAAGAGAAATTGGCCTTTGTCCCTGTGGACACACTTATCCTTTACAAGTAAGTTTCAACAATTTAGTTTTAAGCGTGAAGTGTCTAATTCCGCTTAACTTAGATGCTAGTGTCAGTAAAACATGTACCTTTTGCAAGGAGTTACAGAAATGGTAATTCATCTATTCCGAGAATATAGAGTAACAAACCAGTATGGAGAGAAGTGAAAGATTGGTTGAAAAATGCTGGAATAAAAACACAGTTTACTCCAGAGAAGGTAAAATTGGGATTAGTGGGCGAAATTAATAAACAATTAGATTATCTACTCAAAGTTATAAAATACTATATTTATGAAATGAAAGCCTGTAATCAAATTCCACATATACATAGCATATTTAAACAATTAAAATATACTTACAATACTGATAGATTCATCAGAGTTGTATTGCATATGGAGATTTGTAAACTGTTATAAGATAAATATATTATGTTCCATCTAGTTGATAAATAGGGCTGGTAAACGCCCGAGATAACTGAATAGTAAGATATTCGTGGGTTCAACACCAGTCCGTGTTCGCAACACGCTTGCTGGTGCATGTTTTAATAGACAATTGTGTGACGTCATCATTTTAGCTAAATTACGCTGTTCCAACCGGCTGTATATAGTGATAATAAATTGCCGTTTGTATCTATTTACAGGTAATGTAAACCTTAAATTCGTGCATCATATTATTCTAGAATGTATTGTGAACATTTTGAGATAAGTTGAGACGTACGGGTAAAAGAGATCTTGTCTGTTCAGTGAATTGTTGGATCATGTCGTCTGCCAGTTGTGTTCGTATGGCATGGCGTGATCCAGGCGCAAGGCAGTATAGACTTGTTGATAAAGTCAAAGAGTGATTTTGAGCGACAAACTCTAGCGACAAACTCTATGAATAGTAAGATCGTAGGCATATGTTGTGCGGTTATTTCATGATGTAGCGGGAATGTGTAACGTAGAACAAATGTACGGTGTTCCATTCCGAGTTCCTTATCAACTTGCTGGAAAAATATCCCGGACTGCGTCAGCACTAAATTCTATAGTTCTGGTAGGTTGTAACTCGAGCTTTATATTTCATAAGCTGCTTGAAACCAGTGCACGTCCGTGCAAACGCGCGAATGAAATGACTCGCTACATTGTAGCAATCTAAAAATAGAGATGTTTGTTGACATGAAAACAGCTGATCCATGTTTAGGCTGTTTGAGTTTCACGAGAAAAGTCTGCCAAATATAAATGCCTACCTAAACTACAGACATCTACGCATAAAAATGAAATTTCCCCGGTGTAGTGTTCACATGGTCAGGAATGGGACTAAACTGGTTATAATGAAGGTAAGACAATTTTCCCTACTATATACTAATTTGTGCTTTCAATGAAAAATGTATCTTAAAATATTGCGAATGTGCGTAACAACAACAACATGGTAGGCTAGAATGATCGATTTCGTGTACCACAACCGAAAAAATGTCTATCTGGAAAACTACAGCGCCCACAATGTTGCTACGTCAGCACTAAATTCTATAGTTCTGGTAGGTTGTAACTCGAGCTTTATATTTCATAAGCTGCTTGAGAAAATACGTGAAATTTGCATTGATAAATGGTGCAAAACCGACAGTGCACTTCCACGCAATCGCACGAATGAAATCACCCGCTGAAATGAGCTACATTGTAGCAATCTAAAAATAGAGGTGTTTGTTGACATAAAAACAGCTGATGTAGGGGGACATTTCCTAGCATAGATATTATTAAAAATTAATGTATATTACATACGTGTACGACGTTGATTGGTGTTACTCTGTGATACTGGTCAATGATAATGGCTGGCAGGCTAGAGGTGAAGCAGGCAGGCTGGTCAGGTGAGGTCAGGTCAGTCAGAGAGCTCCCCAAAGTAGTCCAATGATTATAATCCATTCACTAAAAATCACCTAATTTTATAGGCCGACCTAATAGGCCGGCGAAGCCGGCCTTAGGTCGGGCTTATTGGTAAGAAATCCAGAAAACAACAACAACAACAATTCAAACATACTGACGATCCCACCTTTTTCCTCAATGTGGGCGGAGCCTGTCGTTCGACGCGTTGTCAACGTAAACGTCATCGACTGGAGGCTGACATGTTTCTCGTCTCGGTGAAACGAGAAAATAAATACTTGCAATTCATGTTTACACCTGTGTTTTTTTTCTCCTTCTGCAAGGGTCTTTCAAATTTTCAAACGCCGGCCTTAGGATCGGGCTTATTTAGAGAAATCGTAAAACGTAGGAAGAGCAAAAGCGTTGTTGTTGTCACCGAAGCACTTCCGGGCACTCCGCACAACCATGGAGTTGCAACCATGACTACAAAGAAACGTTCATGAGTTACGGCCCTTGAATTCGTTACGTTCCGCCACACGCAAGTGTTCGCTTTTTGTTGCATTTCTAGTGATAAATTGTGTTTTGGTTTGTTCCAAGGGCTAATAACATTTACACAAGTACCTCAGTCATGTAACAACGTAATTCATTCCACGTTTAGCTCCGCCGAAAACAGAATCTCGAAGCGGATATTTCCCTTCGGCTTCCTATGACTTCATACAAATGTAACGTGTAACAGAGTTGGAATATTAACAAAAAGAAATTGGAGCTTTCTTTATTCTTAATTTCTATAATAAGTCAATAAAGGTGCAAGGATGGTTCATTGGTATTTGAATCAGTGGTTCCAAAGATAAAGTGAACAATGAATTTCCTTGCGTCAAGCACTAATTGATTCTACTCAAACAGCAGGCTAACTCGGGATGAAAATAAGTAAACAATAGCTTTTACATAGGGATAGAAATTACTTTAATAAGCCCCACTCCCCAGGGATCCTGGACTTTGGGGGTGTTAAGTGTAACAGGAATACAGAATAAAAGTTTGACCAAAAAAAAAATTAAGCAATAAATGTGCTGATTCAAGTAATTATTTAAATTGGTGTTTACATTTTATAAACTGAATATTAATAGGCCGACCTAATAGGCCGGCGAAGCCGGCCTTAGGTCGGGCTTATTGGTAAGAAATCCAGACAACAACAACAACAACAATTCACACATACTGACGAACCCACCTTTTTCCTCAATGTGGGCGGAGCCTGTCGTTCGACGCGTTGTCAACGTAAACGTCATCGACTGGAGGCTGACATGTTTCTCGTCTCGGTGAAACGAGAAAATAAATATTTACATTCCCGTTTACACCATTGATATTTAGCTCCTTCTGCAAAGGTCTTCCGAATTTTCAAACGCCGACATTCGCAGCCGGGCCTGGGATCGGGCTTTTTCAAAGAAATCAACGTAAAATTCATCAAATTCTCACTGCGCCTGTCCGAAATTGAAGCGGACATGTTTCTCATCTCGATCAAACGATAGTTTGACAAGCCAAAATGGGACAGAATGATTTTATTCATTTACACATAATTCTATGAACATTAATATATTTTTTCCTCTTTGCATCGCATATTTTTGTCTTAAAACATTGAAAAAGCAAAAGCGTTCTTGTCACCGAAATACATCCGGGCACTTCGCGCAACCATGACTACAAGGTAAAGTTCACGAGTTACGGCCCTTGAATTCGTTATGTTCCGCTCCACGCAAGTGTTTGCTTTTTGTCTCATTTCCAGTGATAAATTATGTTTGGTTCCATGGGCTAATAACATTTACACAAGCATTTTGTTAAAATAATGACAAAAACAAACTTTTTCGTCTTATTTCCTTTTATAAGTTGATAAAGGTGCAAGGATTACTTTATGGTATTTTAGTGAGTGTCTGAGTGGTTCCAAAGTGAACAATGCATTTTACAAGAATAATGAAAAACTGGGGAAAACGTGATCTATCTATTTTGGGCAAACTACAGATTATAAAAACCTTTCACAGTTTACTTTTATCATGCAATCACTTGGAATTCCGGACAAAATTTTAGCACAAATAAACCAACTTTTATACAGATTTTTATGGAAAAAAACCCTAAATAACAAGAAAGCATTTGAAAAAGTAAAACGGACTGTTCTAATAGGAGATTACAACCAAGGTGGACTGAAAATGTTAGATATGAATGACTTACAAACAAGCTTTTATTTGAGCTGGGTCCCCAAACTTTTTTCAGATAATGCAGAAATTTGGCAAAATGTCCCCTTTTTTTATTTCAACAAAATAGGACACAGACTTAGTGCCTTTCAAAGTTCAGTATCTAGCAAACAATTCATACAACTTGATTCTATCAAATCACTATTTTGGAGGAAGGTCTTTACTGTATGGTTAGATAGTCATCAAATCTCTTTAAACCCACCTGATATCCCAATGCAATCTCATTAAGTATCAAGGTAAACCACTCTTTTTCAAAGATTGGGTGAAGGCTGGAATAGTACGAGTCAAAAATATTTTCCACAATGATCGCCTTTGTACAGTTAAGCAGCTCCTTAATTTACTTGGCCCTTCACCAGGTCGCATATTTGAATACAATGTTATGAAAAATGCCATCCCAAAACTCTGGATAGATAACTTTCAACATAATTTGACTAGTCAAAACTATATTTCATTTTGTGGAAAGTCTATATATGGGTGGAAGGCGAGAAATTTTAGAAATTTCATCACTTCTGAAAGGGTATCTAAACCATGTGCAGTAGGTTTCTGGCAAAGGAAGACCGGCATTGAAATAAATGATTATATTTTTAGATTGCCTTTCATTTGTACTGCTGAAACCAGACTTCAAGTTTTACAATGGAAGATGCTACATAATATATATCCAACGGCCATACTTCTCCACAAAATAGGAAACAAAGACTCAAACAAATGTACACAGTGTAATGAGGTTGAATTTATTGAACATTTCTTTTTTCATTGTGCCTATTAAAGCTTTTTGGAAAATAGTTGAAGACAAAATTTTCTCTATTGCTAATATACAGATTACACTACAACTTAATCACATCCTGTTTGGTGTAACAGAGTCTACTATGATACATTACTGATACACATTTTAGCAATTAAAATAATGTGGTTAATTACCTCTTTCTTCTTTGAAGAGAGTGAACATTGTAATTGTAACAATGTTCACTCTCTTCAAAGAAGAAAGAGGTAATTAACCACATTATTTTAATTGCTAAAATGTGTATCAGTAAGTATAAATATGGTACACATGCAAACTTAAGTTTTCTCTTTGATTATGAATTAGAGCTGAGAAAGAAATATCTGCAAATACCTGAGAAATGATCCGTCTTGGCCAATGTTTTTGATATGGATTGTGTACCGTTATGGGCAGCAAGATTCCATCTCATAGTAATATATATCGATTTATCACAAATATTATCAATATAGGTTTTCATATTTTGCATTAAGATACCACTGTTTTCATAGCATATTAATATATTGATTCATCCGAAATATAGTCATTGTAGGTTTAAAATACAGACTCAGTATTACAGTACATTGCATAATATGCAATGGGTTAGATTCCATTGTACTCTTCTCAATTGATATTTTGATCTATTTGGTTACGTAACTTATATGGCAATCTTAAAATGCAGTAAGAATACAAGAATTCCATTGATTTTCATGTCTTAGTATTATATTGATTTATTATACATATCATTAATATATTGGTATCAAAATGTAATATTTTATCTTAGTTTTAACATTTTCTTATATGTATTCATGTATAGAAAATAAAGAATGATTGAGAACTCGACAAAAAAACAAAAAAAAACAACAAAAACAAAAACAATGCATTTTATTGCGTCAAGCACAAATGAATTCTACTCAAGCAGCAGTTTAGTTCGGGATAAAAAATAAAAAAAACTAAACAAAAGCTTTTACCTGGTAATATGAATTAAGTAACAAATGTGCTGATTCAAGTAATTAATTAAGTTGGTGATTACATTTTATAAACTGAATAATATCATATTTGCCACAAAATATCATCCAACAATGTCCATTTTTTCATCATTTGAAACCATGGAATATTCTCAGTCAATTTATTGGAAGTAACAAAAATCAAAATATATATATTTTTTAATATTGTAAATTTGTTACAAAATTAGGCTAATTGAAAACAAGAAAAAACTAAAAGAAAACTCTCTAAATTGTTGTTGTCACTATTTCCACTTTGTTGATAATACATGTAATCTTCATGGCTTCACTGATCCTCAAGGCAGCTTATACAGAAACAATTTGTAGAACACGAATAAGTTTCATATAGCATTCTTGAAATATTTCCGACTTAAGTAAACAGTTATATATTTCAGCAATCTGCTCTAAAGTACCAGTATTTCAAAAATGAATTTTTGACAAACCGTTCTGCTCATCAGGACGATTTTCACAAAATTTGTAACCAAATTTTTTGATTCCGTCACAGTTATGATTTTTTCGTTTTTGGCTTTGAACTAGTGGTCTCCTGTTTATACATCTGTCTTGTTTTTATATAGAAAATTTGTTTTCTTTGAAATTTGTTAAATATAATTTAAGCAGAAGAAAAAGAAGAAGATACATATATGTGGAACAGCTTATAAATATAATTGTAATAGCTGGCAGTGACCTTGACCTGTACCACTTTTTAAAACGAAACTGATTAAATATATTAAAATTTGGATGACAAACGGCGATGTGTAGGGAATAATTACATATGGCAAGAAGTATAAAATAGTGCCAGTTTTGATAGCCTCTTCGTCTAATCCTTACTGGGCCTGTGAACCGACTTCTTTTAGTGAATGTGGTTTCCCTCCCTGAAAGTGTGTGTGGGTACAGCAGCCTGACTACATCTGCATTGGTCAACATGTACATGATGTCACAGGGCTATCCTTACTTCATTCTCATAACATCAGATTGCATACCTTACTAATGTGAAATTACACCGACAGCTTTGGAGCTTACAAACTCTGACATTAAGAGAACGTCTTCGTTCTAAATATGGAGAAACCAATCAGAGCGCATTTAATGGAGGCTCGAATTTAGCCAATTGGGACAGTGTTAGTCTGCCTGCTATCATATACTATTAATTAATTGCTATATGCTTCTGAAATTGGGGGGAAGGGGGAGGGGGCAGGCATTTAGCGAAAAGTTGAACGTATTTGAGAACTGGGATAAATTAATCACTAAGTTAACAGCGATCAAAATATGCAAGTACATTTCACATTTACCTAAGAGAGCAAGTATCATTGGCTCGTTAGCTGAATTGGGGGTATATCCTCCTAGTATCGATATTATGGTCACCATGATAAAATATTGCCTCAGGCTTGAGCAACTTCATCCATCTCGTTTATTATATAAGGCTTATTTAACGGATGAAAAACTTGTCAAGTCAAGCTGGTTCTTTAATATCCAGTGTATATTGCAATCTCTGAATCTCACTGGTTACATCTATAGACCATTTTCGTCCATCCAACAATACAATAAAGCAAGCAGTCTTAATTTGATAAGTTGACTGACAAGTTGGACAGTATATTTTTTGAGAATGCATCTCAAGATAACAGTAAACTTAGAACATATGATAAAATAAAATTTAAATCAATGTTATCTTGATGTTGTTAAAGATTTAAAGCAATGAAGATCACTTACGTTTCTCAGACTGAGCACTACTAATCTAGAAATAGAAAGAGGGCGATATTCCAAAATCCCATTATCTAGTCGAATATGCAAAAACTGTAACCTCTGCAAAATAGAAGATGAATGGCACTTCTTGCTCAAATGCCCCACGTTGTGACACAATTCACACTATTACGCGTAAGCTTATTGGTCCTCTGGTCCTATCAATGACTATTAACGAAATGTTTGTTATTGTTTCCTGATCTCCCTGTATATTATCTAATGTTGTTTCAAAATTTGTCTTTCACTGCTTTCAAGTGAGGAAAATGGTCAACAAGTCTGGCTGGAGATAATACAGAATAAACTTAAAACATATGTCCACTAAAGTATAACACCTACAGTACGTATATTTTAAAATGGTTTACCAGTAAATGACAACTTTTATCACCTCAGGATAACATATTGTCCCTTGAAAATGTATTTGTGTTTGTGAATTGTACCTTGCCCCATGACAGCTATCTGTTCTTTGGTACAATAAATTGAAATTGAAATTATATAGTCTGTCCAGGGTGCCAAAGAATACACTTAAAATCTAATGGCATATGATGTCGCCCGAGAGGTAGCTCATTGTAATATAGGTTACATTTGTAAGTTTGAATCTGTAGGTGTTACCTAAAATCATATATTTTTATCAATCAGTTTATTTCGTAATATGTAATAAATATAATTTGAAGTGGGTCTGGTAATTCGATGGTCGGCCTACTTTAAATTTTATTTATTTCATATTACCTTTTTCACCCATTCCCGAACATTCCCGAACCACCCCCGCCATCTTGCTTTACAACATGACCGACAGCCGACATCTTGCTTTACAACATGGCCGACAGCCGCCATCTTGCTTTACAACATGGCCGACCCTTCACGAACATGCCCGAACATGCCCGAACATGCCCGAACCACGCCGCCATCTTGCTTTACAACATGGCCGACAGCCGCCATCTTGCTTTACAACATGGCCGCCACAACACCTATAGATTATGTTTATTACTAGGACGTCCGCGAAATACTAGTACCCATCCTCCGTATGGCAGAACTGTACAACCCAGAACAAGTCGAGACATGCCTTGATCACGTGATCGTCATGGGGAAACCCCCACTGGGGAATCCCCCGAAAAGTTCCTCCTCAATCCTCCCCCGGGGGGAACAAAAAAGTAGGTCAATGGGACTCGTAATGCTCTTATACTACTACTAACGGTAGGCCGCCACATTGTTACAGTGAAACGCCAAAACATAGTTTGGAATTTCACCACTTAAGTCCCAGGGTATAGATTAATTAACACATGCTGTGAGTCGTATGACAATCTGTCACAATGCGTTTGACATTTGTTTTTCATATCCGCTAGTGTCTTCAGCATCAGGTGTCAGACAGATTCCTAGTGAAGCGCTATTCTGTTGGTGAGAGTATGTTAATTCTGAGTGAGATTAATAACCTGGAAGCATTTCCCCATCACCATTCTGGATTCCATAGTACAAGTTCCATCAAATCTAAAACCAAGACTTTATATATTTAACAATCAAAAAACGTTTCTCAAGGAAAGAGATATTTGTCTTCCAACCAATCATAACAACATACCAAAAGTATACTGGACTCCCAAAATACATAAATCATCATACATATGTAGATTCATAGCTGGTTCTAGAAGCTGCACCACCAAGCTTCTTCTTTCAACCCTGTTGACGAAGGCCTTTCAAGAGGTAAAAACATTTTGAGAAGGTATTGCGCCACTATTTATAAAAACTATGGCGTTTAATATATGTGGATATATGGAAAAATTCAAAATGTCTTACAGAGAACTTGATGTTAAAGGTCACATACCGTACAGACGTGTATCCACATGGGATTTCTCGACTCTCTATACTACTATCCCTCACCAGGACCTTATTGACTGCGCAAGTTCATTAATAGTATCTGTGTTCAATAAAACTGATCGCCGATATATGAATGTCAGAAGCCATAAAGAATTCTTTAGCTCTACTACACACAAGGGATAACATTCATGGGATGTTTCTTTGTTTATAGAGTTGCTTTAATTTTTCATTAAAAATATCTATGTGAAATTTGGCAAAACAATACATCAACAGCATATAGGTATTCCAATGGGTGCTAATTGTGCACCCCTGTTGGCTGAACTATATATGTTCTCCTTTGAATATCACTATATATTTCAATGGGTACTAATTGTGCACCTCTGTTGGCTGAACTATATCTGTAGTCTTTGAATATCATTATATGTAGGCGCTTTCAAAAACCAATCAATTCAAAGCCCGTTCCTTCTCATTCACCAAACGCAATATAGACGATCTTCTCGCTGTGGATAATCGCTATAAATGTCGCATATTCACTGCGCCTACCTTCACTGGATTCGAATGAAACTACAGATAGCCCTAACGGCACATCACATTTAGACCTATATCTCTACTAAAATGAAGCGGGCCTTCTCTCTCGTCGACTTTATGACAAAAGAGATGATTACGATTTCGACATCGTAAACTATCCCTTTCTGGGCAGCAATTTACAGTGGGACCTACATATGGCGTATACATATCTCGCCTATAATAGGATTTGCTAGATCCTGTGTTAAATGTGACGATTTCAATCAACGTCACAAAACATTATTGCAGAGACTTCTAAAACAGGGCTATACCATCAAGCGCTTTTACTCAAAGTTTCTCAAATTTGGAGATATATATCGCGTGCTGATAGTAAAATACGAGCGTAGCGTATTAAACTGATGACTTTACCTAATGCAACACACCTTCAACAAAATATAAGAATTTCAGTTTTTTGAATTTTGGCCTAGATCTACCTCTTCAATTGAACAAAAATGGACAAAATGCGACGATCGCACTTGAAATATCAATATCTCAGCCACTAGAACAATATATCAATATCAATATCTCAGCCACTAGAGCAATATATCAATATCAATATCTCAGCCACTAGAACAATATATCAATATCAATATCTCAGCCACTAGAGCAATATATCAATATCAATATCTCAGCCACTAGAACAATATATCAATATCAATATCTCAGCCACTAGAACAATATATCAATATCAATATCAATATCTCAGCCACTAGAGCAATATATCAATATCAATATCTCAGCCACTAGAACAATATATCAATATCAATATCTCAGCCACTAGAACAATATATCAATATCAATATCTAACCACTAGAACAATATATCAATATCAATATCTCAGCCACTAGAACATTTCCTTTTTTTTTATTAGAAGCGTCTGGTCCGCCATTCATATATTCAGCCGTCGTCCATTATAGAATTTCCGCGTCCGTCATCGAAAGGCCCAATTCATATAATAGCATTCGCACCAAATTAAAAGAATAAATCATAGTATACATACAACTAGGTAGTTTCCTGCAAGACAGAAACGGTTTTCAATGATGCCAGTAACAAATATCAAATCCGTATCGCTGATCAATATTCTTAATCCATATGATTTTCGTTGTAAAGTCGTTATCTAGAGTATGATGTATCTCAGTCACGCTTTGATTGTGGCTGTTCATATGAACTACATAGGATCATATGGTCCCTAGTCCCGGGTTAATCGGGATTACACACAACGTACCGCCATAGATCTTGCACGCTATACGCTCGTATTTTGCTATCAGCATGCGATATGTATCACCATTTGAGAAACTTCGAGTGGAGGCGCTTGATGATATAGCCCTGTTTCATATAAGTTTCTGCAAACAAACTGAAGTACCGCTATTTGCTTTATCAAGTTCAAAACATCTACGCTAACTATCGAATCTCAATGAATGAATAGTTTTCAAGAAATACACGGTTTTCCTTAAAAAAAACTGATGAAATCAAGTAATGAAAATAAAGCGATCAACAGGTTAGAGGCTATTAACTGATAGCGCTGCTCATAAATGTGAATGGCCAGCCTAATTATCTGCAATCAATCATGATAACATTTTTTCCACGCATAATAAGATTTGTAAGGCTAGGAAGTCACATAAGCAAACATGTATTCACCACCCAAGAATCGATATAGCACTAAAGGAATGTTCAATAAAGTTTATTTTCTCGTAAATTTGGACATGAAGGCGGGATACAAATCCTTATACATTTTATTTAAAACAAGGACGAAGTGATCAACACTTTTGAATTATGCTTTCAAAACCCTGTCGCCAATATAAATATACTGTGGACAGAAGTCCCGTCCTAAAGTTTGCCAATCCCATCACAGCAATGGTTAGCAAATACATGCCGCAAACTGTTTGTCTTTACTCCCGCGAGTTCAACTCACAGGGAATCACGTTTAACGAATTTAACGTGTCAACGGAACATAAATTAGCCCTGAACCTAAAAGGTCACGATGGGACACGTGCACGTGGATTTGATTGACAGTTCGGTCTTGGCGCCCTGCCAAAATGCCAAAACGGGATCGTTCAACAGTTATCCATGTAATTGCAGTGGCGTCGAATGACGATACTTTCGGAGGGTTTGGCGAGAAGAAGAAAAGAGAAGTATCCGTTTACATTGTCCGGAGTCAGCTGAGGTCATCGTTGACAGTCCAGAGACGCGCAAAAAATTGAACGCTAGCCAAATAAATTGTAAACGACACGAGCCATCTGGACTGGAAACCGCTTGAGTTCCACACAAGAATTCTTGTTTTCATTTCCGATTCAAATTACAGTAGCGTATTTTAGCCGAATGCACACAGTGGGCTCAAGTATTAAAGCGCACACAGACGTGCTGTCAGCAAAGGTTCTGTTGGGCCACTTCCACAGCCCTGGATAATGACCAAACAGTAAATTACAAAATGACAGCTCGCAATTATTTAAACATAGCCCACTTAAACACTGCTTAACTTAACCCAGTTCTGGGATTAATTTCATACATGTTTCAGGGCAGCGCGGGTCCTGTTGGACAAAAAAGCGAACATGTTCCACTGTTTACAGAGCTATCAGTGTCGTAAACATATATCCGAGTGCAACTGCTCCAGTTGCAGAAGAGCTTTTTTCTGTTTTGCGCAAAATGGAAGAATACAGTTCTAACTCTAGACATGATGAATGACCATCAGCATTTTCTCGGTCACAATGTATTATTATTGAAAATGCTGTCTCTATTCTTTTGAATACTGTGTAGTTGGAGCACACTCTCGTCATATGCCCCTCGATAATGAATGGCCTCCGAGGGCGTGGAACGCGTATAAGATTTCGGTTAATTACAAAGATAAGCTTTCAACGTGTTACCTCTTCGTCCAAGTTATCCGACAATATTTAATGGCGGATGAAGCTGAGGAAGCGAATGTATAACGGAAATAGTTTGTAATTGTGACTCAGACTTGCTTTGTTGCGCACACATGGAGAGTTTAGAGAATTCTTCATGCACCAGCTCAATATTACGGAGCCGTGAAAGGGACACGGTGTAAAAAGGCAAAAAAAATAATAAAAAAGATATTGCAGCATAGAAACATCTTTTACATAACCCAAAACAAAACCGTTATATATACCGGTAGATAATTGGTCGCGCCCCTTTGCTTAGTAGAAATCATCATAGTTGGTTTCAGCTTGCCATTTGGCAACATAGATAGAGATGACTATCTTATATAATCGGAAAAGGCCATGTAGATACTATAGGGATGCGTTTTGTCGGGGTGTTCGATGATTAAATGAAACACAACTCGCCTAAAAGTTTAACTCGAATACTAATGTTTAACTCGATGCAAGCATATAAAAGTCTACAGTTGTTTGGATTTGGAGCCTAAACCATGGATGTAAAATCGGATTTTACCTCCATGCCTAAACTAACTGGTCATCAGTGTCGGTGAATCCGAGCCAAGGAATCATCATCCTATATTTACACAAATGATACAACGGTAAGATATACAAAGCTACATTTCAGAGTTGGGATCTTGACATATTAAGATAATACCACCTAATTATTCAATCTTAATAAATTAATATCCTATCAATGCTCCCCAATCGTACATGTCGCTATATAGATTTAATTTTAATTAGATTGCCTAATTATTATACGTCTGATCTGGACATGAATGACTTTTGACAGGTGGAACTTTTGACACACATCACCTACAAGCTGCAGGTTGCCTATACTCCAGTTTAGACAAGGAAGCTGTTATGATAGAGAGACAGACATCTGGAATTGCAAGTATTCGTGTATCAACTATTTAAGTTTCAAAACCTATATTTAACAATAAACCAGCTAATTATCATATCATAGTTAACTAACATTATGGTTGCATACAAACATCACAATATTTCCCTCCCGGTTCATTTAGACACATCCCTGGTCTCGATAAACATGTGACGATTTTATTAGACGTCACGTTATTGCAAAAACTTACCAAAGAGTGCTATACTACCAACCGCCTCCACTCGAAGTTTCTCAAATTTGGCGATACATATCGCATGCTGATAGCAAACTAGGAGCGTAGCGGGCAAGATCAATGGCGTTACGTTTCGTAACTTGTGTCTAATTCCGCTTAACCCAGGGCTAGGGGCCGTATGGACCCATGCACTTCAAGATCCTCACAGTGTTCATATGAACAGTCACAATCAAAGCGTGACTGGGATAAATCATTCTCTAGATGACGAATTTACAACGAATATCATTTGGATTAAGACTATTTCTCAGTGATAAGGAGTTGAAATTTTTGAAACATCATGATGTCTTGCCGGCATCATTGAAAACTGTTGACCGCTTCTCTCTTGCAGGAAACTAGCCTATGTTTATGTTTACTATGATTGTCTTCTTGAATCTGGTGCTATACTGTTATATGGAATATGGAATAGGTCTTTGGATTATGGACGCGGATATTCTTTAATGGACGACGGCTGAATTATGAATGACGGACTAGACGCTTGTAATTCACCAAGCAACATTATTATACACTGTGACACAAATTGTGTTGAAGTTGAACAGACTTCATTAGTCTGCAATAAAGCTATTAGTATTATTATTGCACGTCAAAGTGTTGTCGTGTTGGCGAAGCAATACCTGGTGAGTCTATAGCCAGTGGGGTCTGAACCTGTTGAAGCATCAGTGAACATCAGTATATGCGGCAAACCAAACCAACGATTCCGAGGGAGGAACTTTAGTTTGGTGTCCTTCTCTTGATTTAGAACTTACCTCGTTCACTGACCAAAGGTGTCACAGGGAAAACGTTATTCGTCATGGCTCGTCCAGGATCAGGAAGTGATGACCTTTGTGCCCGTTTATCATCGGATATTTTCGAACAAGAGATGGGGAAAACGTATATGGGATCGTGCTCGAACAAGCCCCCAAGAATGAGGATTGACGTCTTCCCCGATTTCTCCGTGACATCTCTGATCACTGAATGTGGTGATTTTTACCTCCGTCGATCAGACGGAGGTCTAGGAGCGCAACGTGAAATCTCCCGCCAAATAATTGTCATATGGGGAACCCACGACTCGTGTGATTTCCAATAGGGATTGCAATGGTTCCCGACGAAATTTTGAAAAGTTTCTGGACACAAATGAATGCTTACGTCACAAAAGGTGTGTATCCTTTGCAGCGCTTTCACCGGGTCTCTTTATTCGAGGGTACTAAATTCGCGCGTGTACTTATAGCTTCGCGCTGGTACAGATGGCCGGTATGCGAGGTAAAGACAAACCTGCGCTTTCATAAAAAGTAAATTTTCACGAAAGAAAAACTCGCATTCCAGATAGTATAATTGGAAACTTCCTCGAGAATCTCTGAATCGGCAAAAAGATAAAGGACGAGTGTCATTCACCAGGATGCGAGTCGGAAGTGAGAAGTCAAATTCAAAGTCAGAGGTCAAAAACGTAAAACTCCGAAGAACTCTCTCGGCTTTTTCTTTTCTTTTTTTTTTAGTTGGGGGGTGAGGGTTGGGGAGATAGCGACTGAAAAAATATATCTTCCCATGCTTCAATCGTTATCTGTGAATCCGATCAACAACCTAGCCGGATAATCTGTCAAAAATTATCCGTCGTCTGGGTAAGGTTGAAAATGAAGGGTCATCGGAAGCTCGAACTGTGATACAGGCAAAAACTGTTGTTGTTGTAGTCTGGAAAAATAACTCTGCCTCACGAGGCGCTCTCTCGGCTTTTTCTTTTCCTTTTGTTTGAAGATGGGGGGGGGGGGAGATAGCGACTGGAAATATATATCTTCCCATGATACTTCAATCGTGCGCTCATGAATTCCACGGAAAAGCGGACATTGCTAAACAGCCCTTTTTCGCATAAAATTCACTCCACATTCTGTCGTAGACCCTATATTAGCATGCTGTTTGTTCTATTCGCTTTCTATGATCCCCGGGAACAAGCCAATACTAGAGAAGATGTGTTTTAATAGCGAAATATTTTTCCCGCAATTTTTTAACATGAAGAACTCGGGAAATTCTAAATTGTCAAAGAAGAAAAATTGCACTTTGCTGAAAACTATACTATTTTGAAACATCTGCAGAAAAGATATGCATGTGGCGGGAGCTGTATACCTTAGTAAAAATAAGAGGTCAGAGTTTTAATTTTCTAAGTAGAAGAGATAAATTCACTCTAGGAATATTTTTTTGAAGAAAATGTGTAATTAATAAAGCACTTTTACCGATAAGATTTAAAAAGCGCACTCGTGATTCCATCACGATTTTTTGTCGATTCCGTCACGGACTAGATTTAACCCCTGGGATGATCCAGTCGCGTTTTTCTCACGATGAAAAAAATCTTATCATCCTTGGGTACTGTATGTTAGTAAGAGATGTCATATAAGAATAGTCAGATTGAAACAGAGCAGCAAAAAAATAGACAAGCAACACTAGTCAAGAGTCATGTCCGTTTCAGGTGATTCCGTCACGAACATTTCGAAGCATGATTTACTGAAAATGCTGGATCATCTGTAGATTTTTCATGGATCCGTAAACAGATGTCATATAGAATAGCAAACTAAACTTGAAACTACATGGGTATGACCACGGAACTTCCGAGTACATGACTTTGAATAAAGAAAAAGTCTTCCCAACGGTGATTCCGTCACGGTGGAATTCATGATCTGTGAATCCGATCAACAACCTAGCCGGACAATCTGTCAAAAATTATCCGTCGTCTGGGTAAGGTTGAAGGGTCATCGGAAGCTCGAACTGTGATACAGGCAAAAACTGTTGTTGTTGTAGTCTAGAAAAATAACTGGCATGCACTCTATGGAGAAGGGCCTCGTGAGGCACAAAGTGCAATTTTTTGTTGTTGTTTATCTGCAAATCCGCTCAACTCGATGGGTATCTTTCACTTGTTCTCACAGTTGCCTGGCCTGTGTGATATTGGGTGGTCGAAGTCTACGTATAGTTTTTTTCAATAAATTATGGAAATTAATATAAACATATATACAGATATTTTTTTAAATAGATTTTTTTATAAGTGTATTTCTCTTTCATCTTTGGCTCAATTAAAGTCATTCTCTAAAATGTGAAGCCGAGTTAATACAGTTTTTAATTATCTACCAAACCCTGTCCTCTGACATAGAATAAAAGAGAAGTTGGGAATAGAACCGCTCAACACAGTCATTTCTAAACATCAAGTTGTACATAAGTATTTTTACTTACTCTGTACAAGCTGAGGGCATTTTTGTGGCTTTTGAAAATTTTGAGATTTTTGCGAGTCTGTCCATATTTAACTAAGCGACGTCCAAGCGAGCTAATGTACGCGCGTTATATTCATATCAAGTATGGTGCGGCTTGTGTTCAATGAGGCTTGGAATGTTTATACAATTAATTTTCTTCTCACTGTTACACAATAAATATTTGCTGCGTGGAATCCAGTCATTTGTTCCATAGGGGCAATATTCTCATCAGCCATCACCATTCAATGTGAATGTGATACATGTACAAGTCCATGGTCATTGATACAGTAAGGTGAAGGCGAAGGTGACCTGTAACACCAGTATACAAAATTATACCGAGCGCATTGAATCCTCATCATATGATGTTGAGACAGATCAGAACGAAGTGTCGGTAAAATCAGGTGTGTTTTGAAGAGCATTCTCTCATCAATGATGATGATATACTGTACACATACAAAATATGAAGTGTTGCTGTGTTGGGCCTATAGCACAAAATCACAAGCAAGTTGGTACAACTAGGCACACAGGGTCTCATTTCTGTCGCTAACGTGTTGATTTGGGTGAGGGGATCCTCTCATGGGGAGGTGTGGGTGGGATGGGGCCTAATGTCTCAAGCACTTTTCCAGGTTTTCCATCAATATACTCTATTCCATACCCCAATATTTCAAGCACGTCAAATCAATTATTTGCTGGGAATGTGACTTTCACATCCCTGTCTGGACATGCTAGTGAGGAACCCTCAATCCCAGATTAATTACCATTGATGAAGCTAACGTCCAACAAATGCAAAATTGAGCTTGGCATCCGGCCGTATGTTATTCAGTGATGTATTACGCTACGGACCCTGTTGCCTCGACGGAGGTCTTTGCGCTCATCCAGCGCTTGTTTAGTCAAGAGAAGGAGACGAAACTAAAATTCCTTTCTCGGAATCGTTGGTATGGTTGGACGCCTATATTTATGTCCATTGATGCTTCAACAGGTTCTGACGCCACTGGCTATAGACACCGAGTTATTGCCTCATCGATGACACTTTGACGTATGAGAATGAGACTAATAGTTTTATTGCAACAATGCAAAGTAGAAAGAGAAAGAGGGAGAACAAAACCAACCGAGAAGAAAAAAGAAAAAAAAAAGAAAAAGAAAACAAATGAATGACAATGCATGTAAACAATTCTCAGTATAGCCACTTGCCGGCCAGTGACGAATTGGGAAGACCGAGTATTTCAAAATAATTAATAAATTCGTTTGTTCTACTGGGCATTCTTTGTTTGAACATAAATGTACATATGCGTAAAAGCTCCGGAAAGGAGCTAACTATATTATGCACAAATGTCTGCGAGTCACTAGCATTGTCGACACCAAACCAAGAAGGTCTATCTGATTAAAACTAGACCTTAAACCCCCCCCCCCCCCCAAAAAACCCCGCTCATCTATACTTAACGCTCATGTATAGAGACATGTAATATGGGTAGCGTTTTAATTTGATCTGATTCTAATCATATTGCCACGAAGGTATGGCTATTTGATGAACACGAGTCATTAATAACGTAGGGAGGATAAGAGGTCAACATTATTCAATGATGCGAACAAGGAATGAAGATGTTCCTGTTGCTAAACTCGTATTATACTTACAACTCTTTCCTTATAGATGCGATGTATTACATTGGCAAGCTTTTATTGTGATAGTTAATTTGGAAACCATAATCTATCTTAAACTCTGTCCCACATTTATCAACGCTCTCAATAAATCAATATATTTTAGTTTATTATATTACCCACGCTGTACATCAGACAGATGCTACAGAAACCATCGAGATAACGGTACTATTGATTCTTTAATTACCCCCGGAATAAATTATAATTCGCCATACACCCCAGAAAATTACCCGAGAATGCATCATCCTCTCATATCTAGTAGCAATAATATTACTCATGTGATATTTCGAAAACATTACGTGTAGAACCTACGACGAGGATGGCTGACGGTTACATTTGTTTACATATCTGCCGATCGTCGTAAGCTAATGGCTTATACCGCCATGTTTACCCTGGTGCTTGACACTCACAATAAAATATACATAAAGAGTCTGTAGACCGAAAAAAAATAATCAATCGTTCCATCTGCTTGGATAAACATTTTGCAATACTTCACCATCATTGGACCGTGCATTAAGGATAGCTATCCCCTTAGAGGCAGTTTTTGCACCCCCATGACAATTTGTCGTCTGTATCAATAAATATACAAGATAACCATAATAAACTATATATTTTATGAAAGCATACATCGTAGAGATTCCAACTATATGATTTGTATAACTGGCGCTGCTAATGTGTAGAAAATATTCCAATTTAAAAAAATTAAAATGAAAACAATAGCGTCCATTTTTCAATTGAAATTTCATGAAAACTGTTGGTCTTGTTTCAACTTTGATGGTATACCTTGGTAGGAGACAATTCGAACTAGTAAACTTTTTTTTAATTTTTGCCCGGTTTTGTTTTTATAACTATTTTACTAAAATAAATTGCAAAAATATGTACTTTTTTACGGTCGTTTGTCTTAAAAGTTGGATAATTAAAAAACGAAGCCGAACTTACAAAAAGTGAGTAACAAGCATGCCAAATTTCAAAAGCGTAGCATGGATACTTTTCGAGAAATAAACGTTTGAATTTCGGATTTTGTACAAAAATGAAAGGCTAGAAATCGGGCAAAATGTGTCCAGCTATACATCTGATGAAATAATCCCTATTTTTTGCTTGAATTCTATTTTCAAATACATTTTTAATCTGTCTAATGGGACCTACTCGAATTCCTGTTTATTCTGGATAACTATTACACTTTCATCAAGTCGGTTTAAAGTCCAATTTAAACTTTAAAAACCTAGCTGCTAAAACTTGTTCACACCTGTGTAGATTACTTCACGGTGGGTGTCTGAGTGAAGTGTCACTGTCATAATTAGAAACAAAAATAAGGATGTTTGCATGGTTTTGATCAGAAGTGGGTACATTAATGTAAATAAGTAGGACTAATAGATAATTAGCTTACCATAATACTGCGGAAATGAGTTTTGGAAAGGGAAATTTAACAGACAAAAATAATAGTAGCCAAGCCCAAGCTAAGGCAATCTGTTTAATTGTTCCAGGGCCTCGGAAACTAAATTTTTAATCCTAATATTGAAGCACTTCTATTTATAATTTTTATTTCATTTTTTCACCAAATGTTAGAGAAAATAGTGAATATTTGAATGAAGAAATAAAAAAAAAATGACCAATTTTGACCCTCTAAGGGGATATAGCTATCCTTAAGACAAGCGGCTTCAAGAAAAACGCCGACGGCATGAAATTGTTCTGTATCTAATATACAAATATTATCTCATTCAGATTGCACGTATACTTATCATTATCACTCGCCTATGAAGCCCATATGTTTTTCAGAAAAAAAAATCGCTTGTGCTTACTTTCTACCAATATCAGCAAGTGGAGAACCTCAATTAATTTTCTGTTTGAATCAATAAGCTGACCAATAGTAAAAATTCGCTCAAAAAGGTATTTATCAAACATTCTCTTGCGTAAGTTTTGACAAGCAGGATAAACTTACATTGACAGATATCAACAATGTCGCAATAAGTAACAGAGATGATGAGTTTCAAGTGTCAGGGTTGATGAACACGGCTTAATTCGCTACTTCTTCAGACATAAGTGGACGAGGACAACGATACCGGAGCATAAAAATAGGCAAAAGCGATATTGAATTTATCCTCGTCATGGGGATAATCGGCTCTCTGTATAACTATTTCACCCCAGTAGTCTGAATCAAGGAATTCCATATCGATTACATGTGTCAGATCCGACTTCAATATTCAGCCGTCGTCCATGTAAACTGTTGACCGCTTCTCTGTTGCAGGAAACTAGCTTATGTTTATGTATACTATGATTGTCTTTAGAGTTGGTGCTAATATTGTTATATGGAATATGGAATAGGTCTTTGGATTATAGACGCGGATATTCTTTAAAGGACGACGCCTGAATTATGAATGACGGACCAGACGCTTGTAATAACAGAATTTTCGGGTCAATAGTCGAATGACAGTTAAACCCAATTCCAAATGAATGAAATAAAAATAATAAAGGGCAGGATGGTTTCTCACAAGAGAGAAGAGGTCAACAGTTTTCATGAAATCCGATAACTCATAAAATCCGATGGAGAAAAATAGCATGATAGACCTATGTCTGCGAATATCAGCATGAATTTGTTTCGATTTTCGGATTACTCACGCGAGTAATATTTTTGTGAACAATGGAATATCGGATATGGATCCCATAGAGAAAAATATTGATGTGTAATGGTGCATAACCGAGAAACAACTAATGCATTCGGATATTATTATTTTCCGACGATCAAAAGAGCTACAGTTTTTTAATGATGTCATAACAAACATTGGTCACCATATACACTTGAACGAGTATTACATAGACTCGTATTACCTAGACCGTTGTTTAAGATCAATACCTTTGGGTAAATCCATCACCACTGCTTGGTTCTTGTCGACACCAATCTCTCTAGAATCAATAAGTCGGAGCCACATTGACATTTCCTTGCATTCTCTGGTTTTACTCTTGAAAAGGTTTGAGTTACTCCATGACATTCAGTTATTTAACATTCAACATGTGGTATTAAATATAAGTGTAAATGATTGTTGCAGTCCATCTAGGAATATCAAAGAAGCTTTCAAAAGCTGCTTCCCTCATGCCAAAATTATATTTGCGTATCAGGAGTTGAGTCTCATTGACCAAACCAATCAGTTGTTACTCGGGGATGGCTGTTTCTTTTTCTATTTGACTTTAGTATGAACATCGAGCATCAAGCCGATGATCTTCAGTGGTTATACCATAAAAACCTAATAATCTTTCCAAAGCTTGGGTATCATATACCAATGATCAGGAAAACTAAAAAGAATAACGTTTTAAAATTACTCAAAGTGTCTTGCACGGTTTATAATCTTTCTTCACATTACCTTTCAGACGCTGAAATTAGTTTGTTGCAGAAGCGGCTGTCTTTTGTGCCGAACGATTTTCTCGTTTTGATAAAACCTCACAAAATCTTACTTACATAGATTATTTTTTATGTCGTATCGAACTTAAATATTGCTTTCTTAGCAAACACACTGAGCCGTCAGAGAAAGGCCACCTCGAATTGAAGTCGAGCTGGAGACCAGAAGAGCAACATGTTATGCTCCAATATCCACAGATTCAAATCACAACTTCGTCATTATTCCATAAACTCGTCCTCCTGATAATCTCCTAGCTAATGATCGAGTAGCCATCCTTTCTTTCTCTATAAATTCCATAATATTACCATTAACTCTGCAAGCAAATGTGGGGCCACAGTTGTTATGGATAAGTCTTTTTATATACCTGAGGCTCTGGGACATTTGGAAGATTCGGAATATTATGTTCAGACTGAACGTCCATTTGCTGCCTGAAAATCAAAACCTTTTAAGAATTAATGTTCAGAAATGATAGTTATCCTGACGGAAACATACCTAAGAAAGAACTGAAATACATAACAGATGGAAGTGGAATTCGTAATAGGATATTTTATCTATGATCAAAAATACATAAAGACATTCGGTCTTAGCTAAATCCACATATGACAAGAGGGAGACCCATTAATTGTGTCTGATTCGGGAAACGGAATATAGCCAGGTTGGCAGAATACATGGAATCGTGGCTTAACCCGATTTCTCAAAAGCATGTCAGTTATGTCGGTGATATTACAGACTTCCTAAATTGTCTGGAAGAACATCCTTACGATGATCAGGTACTCCTCTTCACATTGGACATGGAGTCCCTATATTCTGAATCGAGCGAAGGCTTAAGTGTCGTTGCTGAAGCTCTGTCACCTCCTAAATATTCATCACCAAACAAGAAAGATCAGCTGTCCCTACAATTACTGGTTATTTCTCTAAATAGAAAGGATTTTAGCTGCAAACACTTCCTATACAAGTCAAAGGCATCGCCATGGGTAAACGCTTTACACCGCCTTATTTTAATATATGGCCGATTCTATGATATCAACAAGAAATCAAGATGTTCGTCTGGCTAAATTCGTATTACACTTTACATTTTTCTAGATGTTATGTACTATAATGTGACAGTTCATGTGGAAACTATAATCTATCTTAAACAGTGCCACAAAAGAGAATTAAAGCTACTATATACTGTAGTACCCTCGTCACTGTATTTCGGACAGATGCTATGATATAGAAATTATTGATACTTCCGTAGAATGCTGAGTGGTATATTATCGCATGGTATATTGTTTGAAACTACAAGTTATACAACGTCGAGATATCGGATCTATTATTCTTTAATTACTCCCGGAATAAACTATAATTCGCCACACACTCCAGAAAATCACCCGAGGATGCATCATCCACTAATAATACTTCTGATGTTTCATTATACGGAACACGTACAGAGTTCGGATGGCCAACGGTTAGATTTGTTTGTATCTGCCGATCGTCGTGAGCCATAGCTTGCCGCTTATATTTACCCTGGTGCTTGACACTCACGGTATAATATACATCTCGAGTCGCTACATGAAAATAAAACCGATCGTTCCATCTGCTTAGGTAAACATTTTTCAATACTCCACCATATTTCGACCGTGCATTAAGACAAGCTGTTCCAGGAAAAACGCTGACGGCATGAAATTTGTTCTGGATATAACAAAAGAGGCAAATATTATCTCATTCAGGTTGCACGTATACTTATCATTATCACTCGACGATCCAGTGACCATGTGAAGTCAATATTTGTTTCAAAAAAAAAAAAAATCGCAGGTGTTTTACTTGCTACCAATATCGGCAAGTGGAGAACTTCATTTAATCATCTACGCGATTGAATGAGGAAATTTAGCTCCAAAGGTATTAATCAAACATCCCCTTACGTAAGGCTTGACAAGCTGGATAAACTTACATTAACAGACGTCGGTAATGTCACAGTAAGTCTCAGTAAATCAAAACAATGATGAATTTCAAGTGTCGGGGTTGATGAACACGGCATATTTCGCTGCTTCTTCAGACATACGTGGATGAGCACATGCAATTATACCGGAACAAGTAGAATCCCGGGGTATAAATATAGGCAAACAATATTAAATTTATCCTCGAAGTAGGGATTCTCCACTTTCTGTACTGTTCCAGTCTCTCGTGTCCGTAATATTTGCGAGATCGCTCTTGATCGCTCTCCTAGATTTTATATTGCGAGACTGATCGTTGTATTGCGAGATGTCAATATATTACTCTCCATTGCTTTGGGTTTTTTTATTTTGCAGGAGAGTTGAAACCGAAGTAGAGGTGGAGATCAGAAGAGCACCAATCATGCTCCGATATCCACAGATTCAAACCACAACTTTGTCATTCTGTTTCCACTTTTCCATCGCATACTCGTCCTCGTGATAATCTCTCAGCTATAGTGGTCCTTTCTGTCTCCAAATGCCATAATATTGCTGAACGATATTATATATTATCAGAACGATATTATCAGAAATATTATTGAATGCGACGAAGGCCTAAGTGTCATTGCTGAAGCTCTATCACCCGTTACATATGTCACCAATATATCATATTATTCATCACCGAACAAGAAGGGTCAGTACCTCGTGCAATTACTTGATATTTCTCTAAATAAAAATGACTTTTGTTTTGGTTCCAAACACTCCCTGTATACAAGTGAAAGTCAACGCCATGGGTAAATGCTTTGCACGATCATATGCCAATATATATATATGGTCGATTGGGAAAGGAAGCTCCTCTCTAAGTAAGCTGTCAGACCACTTCTTTGGAGGAGATTCATATAGATGATAACTTCGGAGTATTTCCTGGCAAGAAAAAAACCCCCCTAAGGTTGTCTTTGCCGAATAGACATGTTCGTCTTATTAATCAGTTTGTCAATAATAAACATGACAGTTTGAATTCTAAATTGCTTGGATTATTTCCTTCTTCTCTTTTTCGAAAGTCATTCAGTCATTCAGAAAGATTCGATCTAGAATCTGCTATTGAATAATCAAGAGCCAGTTAGTTGCATGTGGCGCTGATTATGCGGGCACTGAACTTACGGCCTCCAACAGGGGCCATTTGCAAAGAGTATCTGACAGTTTGAATTTTGTTTTCAGCCTCTTCTGATGTTGTTTTAGTCTTCTCGTTATTGTTTGAAATGACCAATTGTGTTTTATACATTTTTTGTCATTCTAGATCTGGGTTTTTTTCAGATTGCAAAGGAGGTATAACTATTTAGATGAATTATTTATTGATTTCGTGGAAGAGAGAAGATGTCAACATTATTTCTCTCACTAAACTCTTATTATACTTATAACTCTTTGCCTATGTGATGTATTAATGGCAAACTTTGATTGTGACGGTTCATGTGGCAACCATGACATATCTTAAACAGTGTCACAAATTTATCAACCTTCTCAAGGAATAAAACTATTTTACTGTATTGCCCTCGTCGATCTATACGTCGGACAGATTCTATGATAGAAACTTTTGATACTTCCCTGGGATTCTGAATGGTATCTCATCGGATGGCACATGTATAGCATTTGCATCTACATCTAACAAACGTAGATAAAACGGATCTATTGATTCTTTAATTACCCCAGGAAAAAACTATACTTCGCCACACACTCCGGAAAATTACCCGAGGATGCATCATCCACTATAGCAATAATATTTCTGGTGTGTCATTGTGTAGAACATACAACGAGGATGGTCAACGGTTACATTTGCATGCTTGTGTATCTGCCGATCGTCGTGAGCTAATGGCTTACCACCAATGTTTACCCTGATGGTTGATATACATATATACATACATATATAATATACATCTAGTGTCTCTAGACGGAAAAAAATCAGTCTTCCTTCTGCTTAGATAAACATTTTGCAATACTCCATCATCATTCGACCGTGCATTAAGACAAGCTGCTCCAGGAAAAACGCTGACGGCATGAAATTTGTTCTGGATTTAATATAAGAGGCAAATAATATCCTTCAGGTTGCACGTATACTTATCATAATCACTCCCCGATCCAGTAAGTATTAAAACCCACACTTGTTTCAGACAAAAAAAATCGCAGGTGTTTACTCTCTACCAATATCAGCACATGGAGAAATTCAATTAATTTTCTACGAGAATGAATTAACTGATAGAAAATTTAGCTGAAAAAGGTATTAATCAAACATCTCCTTATGTAAGGTTTGACAAGCTGGATAAACTTACATTGCCAGATATCGGTAATGCAAGTCTCAGTAAATGACAGAGATGATTAATTTCAACAATCGGGATTTATGAATACCTCTTATTTCGCTGGTTCTTCGCACATCAATGACGGACCAGACGTTTGTAATTGCAGCATTTCAGAGCCCACAATAGCGGAAAGCTGCTCTTTCACCGTGCAACATTATTATACACTGTGACACAAATTGTGTTGAAGCCAAACAGACTTCATTAGTCGGCAATAAAGCTATTGGTATTATTATAGCGGGCCCCCGCTGCCCCCCCCCCCCCGGCTCCGCCGCACCTGTATTATTTTTTTTTTTCGACGATCAAAAGAGCTACAGTTTTTTAATGATGTCATAACACACATAGGTCACTGAATGTACTTGAACGAGTTCATATGTATTCGTATTACCTAGACCGTTCGTTGTTTAAGATCAATACCTTTGGGTAAGTCCATCACCACTGCTTGGTTCTTGTCGACACCAATCTCTCTAGAATCAATAAGTCGGAACCACATTGGCATTTCCTTGCATTGTCTGGTTTTACTCTTGAAAAGCTTTGAGTTACTCCATGGGGTTCAGTTACTTAACATTCAACATGTAGTATGGAATATAAGTGTAAATGATTGTTGCAGTCCATCTAGGAATATCAAAGAAGCTTTCAAAAGCTGCTTTCATCATGCCAAAATTATATTTGCGTATCTGGAGTTGCGTCTCATTGACCAAACCAATTAGTTTTTACTCGGGGACGGCTGTTTCTTTCTCTATTTGACTCTAGTATGAACATCGAGCATCAAGCCGATGACATTCATTGGTTACAATAAAAAGCTAATAATCTTTCCAAAGCTTGTCTATCTTATACCAATGACCAGGAAAACTGAAAGGAATAACGTTCTAAAATTACTGAAAGCACTTTGCACGGATTATAATCTTTCTTCGCATTATCTGACAGACGCTAAAATTAGTTTACTGTAGAAGGCGTTGTCTTTTATATACACCGACAACTTACGATTGTATCGTTTTTATAAAACCTCACAAAATCTTATTGACATAGATTATTTTTTATTTCGTATCGAACTTAAGTATTGCCCTCTTGGCAAACACACTGAGCCGTCAGAGAACGGTCGCTTCAAATTGAAGTCGAGCTGGAGATCAGAAGGGCAACAGTTATGCTCCGATATCCACAGATTCAAATCACAACTTCGTCATTATGTTTCCACTATTCCATAAACTCGTCCTCGCGATAATCCCTCAGCTAATGATCGAATATAGCCATCATTTCTCCACAGGGGCACGTTACCGTTGTTAATTGGTTAAATAGGTTGATTATGGGGGGGGGGGTCGAGGTCGGTAATAAAGGAGCCTCCTTTATTACCGACCTCGACCCCCCCCTCCCTCCCTCCCTCCCATATAATCAACCTAATTAACCAATTAAAAACGGTAACGAGCTCCTGTGCATTTCTCTCTCTAAATTCCATAATATCATTAACTCTGCAAGCAAAGGTGCAAACAGTTGTTATGGATAAGTCTTCTCAAATATCTGAGGCTCAATGACATTTGGAAGATTCGGAATATTATGTTCAGACTGAACGTCCAATGCTGCCTGAAAATCAAAACCTTTTAAGAATTAATGTTCAGAAATGATAGTTATCCTGACGGAAACATACCTAAGAAAGAACTGAAATACATAACAGATGGAAGTGGAATTCGTAATACGATATTTTATCTATGATCAAAAATACATAAAGACATTCGATCTTAGCCTAATCCACATATGACAAGAGGGCGACCCATTGTGTCTGATTCGGGAAACGGAATATAGCCAGGTTGGCAGAATACATGGAATCGTGGCTTAACCCGATTTCTCAAAAGCATGTCAGTTATGTCGGTGATATTACAGACTTCCTAAATTGTCTGGAAGAACATCCTTACGATGATCAGGTACTCCTCTTCACATTGGACATGGAGTCCCTATATTCTGAATCGAGCGAAGGCTTAAGTGTCGTTGCTGAAGCTCTGTCACCTCCTAAATATTCATCACCAAACAAGAAAGATCAGCTGTCCCTACAATTACTGGTTATTTCTCTAAATAGAAAGGATTTTAGCTGCAAACACTTCCTATACAAGTCAAAGGCATCGCCATGGGTAAACGCTTTACACCGCCTTATTTTAATATATGGCCGATTCTATGATATCAACAAGAAATCAAGATGTTCGTCTGGCTAAATTCGTATTATACTTTACATTTTTCTAGATGTTATGTACTATAATGTGACAGTTCATGTGGAAACCATAATCTATCTTAAACAGTGCCACAAAAGAGAATTAAAGCTACTATATACTGTAGTACCCTCGTCACTGTATTTCGGACAGATGCTATGATATAGAAATTATTGATACTTCCGTAGAATGCTGAGTGGTATATTATCGCATGGTATATTGTTTGAAACTACAAGTTATACAACGTCGAGATATCGGATCTATTATTCTTTAATTACTCCCGGAATAAACTATAATTCGCCACACACTCCAGAAAATCACCCGAGGATGCATCATCCACTAATAATACTTCTGATGTTTCATTGTACGGAGCACGTACCGAGTTCGGAGTAACATACATCAGTCAGGATGGCCAACGGTTAGATTTGTTTGTATCTGCCGATCGTCGTGAGCCATAGCTTGCCGCTTATATTTACCCTGGTGCTTGACACTCACGGTATAATATACATCTCGAGTCGCTAGATGAAAAATAAAATAGATCGTTCCATCTGCTTAGATAAACATTTTTCAATACTCCACCATATTTCGACCGTGCATTAAGACAAGCTGTTCCAGGAAAAACGCTGACGGCATGAAATTTGTTCTGGATATAATAAAAGAGGCAATATTATCTCATTCAGGTTGCACGTATACTTATCATTATCACTCGACGATCCAGTGACCATGTGAAGTCAATATTTGTTTCAAAAAACTTCATTTAATCATCTACGTGATTGAATGAAAAAATTTAGCTCCAAAGGTATTAATCAAACATTCTTGCGTAAGACTTGGCAAGCTGGATAATCTTACATTGACAGATATCGGGAATGTCACAGTAAGTCTCAGTTAATCACAACAATGATGAATATCAAGTGTCGGGGTTGATGAACACGGCTTATTTCGCTGCTTCTTCAGACATACGTGGATGAGCACATGCAATTATACCGGAACAAGTAGAATCCCTGGGTATAAATATAGGCAAACAATATTAAATTTATCCTCGAAATAGGGATTCTCGACTTTCTGTACTGTTCCAGTCTCTCGTAATGTCCGTACTATTTGCGAGATCGCTCTTGATTGCTCTCCTAGATTTTATATTGCGAGACTGATCGTTGTATTGCGAGTTGTCAGTATATTACTCTCCATTGTATTGGGGTTTTTTTATTTATTTTGCAGGAGAGTTGAAACCGAAGTCGAGGTGGAGATCAGAAGAGCACTAATCATGCTCCGATATCCACAGATTCAAACCACAACTCGTGATAATCTCTCAGCTAATGGCATCCTTTCTATCTCCAAATGCCATAATATTATCATTAAATCCGCAGACAAAGTTGGAGCCACGGCTGTTATGACAAAAATCTTTATAATATTACGTTCCATTTGAACATCCATTGTTGCTTGAAAATCAAAACCTTTCAAAAAATATTCTGAATAATATCTAACGTGACGATAAGATAACTAAGAAAAAAACGAATATTTAACAGATGAAGGTCAGTGTCGTAAAAGGATATTTTAACTATTACCTAAAATACATCAAGACATTCGATCTTGGTTGAATCCACGGACCGGAATGACAAAAGGGTGACCCATTGTATCTGATTCGGGCAGCAAAATGCCAAAATTGGCAGAATACACAGACACTTGGGTTAACCCGATTGTCAAAAGCATGCCAGTTATGTACGTAACATTACAGACTTCCTCAATTGTCTAGCAGAACATTCTTACGATGATCAGGTACTCCTCTTCACTTTGGACATGGTGTCACACTATTCTATATTATTGAATGCGACGAAGGTCTAAGTTTCATTGCTGAAGCTCTGTCATCCCTTACATATGTCACCAATCTATCATATTATTCATCACCGAACAAGAAGGATTAGTATCTCGTGCAATTACTGGATATTTCTCTAAATGAAAATGACTTTTGCTTTGGTTCCAAACACTTCCTACAAGTCAAAGTCACCGCCATGGGTAAATGCTTTGGACCATCATATGCCAATATATGGTCGATTGGGAAAGGAAGCTCTTCTCTAAACTGTCAGACCACTTCTTTGGAAGAGATTCATATATAGATGATAACTTCGGAGTATTTCCTGGCAAGGAAAAAAACCCCCTAAAGTTGTCTTTGTCGAATAAAACCAGTTTGTCAATTAGTTGGATTATTTCCTTCTTCTCGAAAGTCATTCAGAAAGATTCGATCTAGAATCTGCTATTGGATAATCAAGTGCCAGTTAGTTGCATGTGACGCTGATTATCCGGGCACTGAACTTACGGCCTCCAACAGCGGTCATGTGCAAAGAGTATCTGTCAGTTTGAATTTTGTTTTCAGTCTCTTCTGACGTTGTTTTAGTCTTCTCGTTATTATTTGAAATCACCTGTGTTAAATGTGACGATTTTAATCAACGTCACAAAACATTGTTGCAGAAACTTATAAAACAGGGCTACACCACCAAGCGCCTCCACTCAAAGTTTCTCAAATTTGGCGATACATATCGCATGCTGATAGCAAAATACGAGCGTAGCGTGCAAGATCTATAGCGTTACGTTTCGTAACTTGTGTCTAATTCCGCTTAACCCGGGGCTAGGGGCCGTATGAACCCATGTACTTCAAGATCCACATTGTACTCGTATGAACAGTCACAATCAAAGCGTGACTGAGATACATCATTCTTTAGATGACGACTTTACAACGAATTATGGATTAAGAATACTGATCAACGATACGGATTTGATATTTTTGGAACATCATGATGTCTTGGCGGCATCATTGAAAACTGTTGACCGCTTCTCTCTTGCAGGAAACAAGCCTATGTTTATGTATACATGATTGTCTTTTTGAATTTGGTGCTAATACTGTTATATGGAATATGAAATAGGTCTTTGGATTATGGACGCGGATATTCTCTAATGGACGACGGCTGAATTATGAATGACGGACCAGACGCTTGTAATTATACATTTTTTTATCTTTCTAGATCTGTTTTTTTCAGATTGCAAAGAAGATATAACCATTTGTACGAATTATTTATTAATTTCGTGGAAGAGAGAAGATATCAACAATATTTCTGTCACTAAACTCTCATTATACTTATAACTCTTTGCCAAGGTGATGTATTAATGGCAAACTTTGATTGTGACGGTTCATGTGGCAGCCATGACATATCTTAAACAGTGTCATAAATTTATCAACCCTCTCAAGAAATCAAGCTCTTTTACTGTATTGCCCTCGTCGATCTACGTCGGACAGATTCTATGATAGCAACTTTTGACACTTTCCTGGGATTCCGAATGGTATCTCATCGGATGGTACGTCTATATTATTTGAATCTACATGCAACAAACGTCGATAAAACGGATATATTGATTCTTTAATTACCCCAGGAAAAAACTATAATTCGCCACACACTCCAGAAAATTACCAGAGGATGCATCATCCACTATAGCAATAAAATTTCTGGTGTGTCATTATATAGAACATACGAGGATGGCCAACGGTTACATTTGTTTGTGTATCTGCCGATCTTCGTGAGCTAATGGCTTACCGCCAATGTTTACCCTGGTGCTTCATACCTACGGTATAATATATATCTAGTGTCTCGAGACGAAAAAAAAAAATCAATCGTTCCATCTATATGGATAAACATTTCGCAATACTCCATCATCACTCGACCGTGCATTAAGACAAGCTGCTCCAGGAAAAACGCTGACGGCATGAAATTTGTTCTGGATATAATATAAGAGGCAAATAATATCCTTCAGGTTGCACATATACTTATCAGAATCACTCTCCGATCTAGTGAGTATTAACACCCATATTCGTTCCAGAAAAAAAATCGCAGGTGTTTACTCGCTACCAATACCAGCAAGTGGAGAAATTCAATTAATTTCCTACGAGAATGAATTAACTGATTGAAAAATTTAGCTGAAAAAGGTATTAATCAAACATCTCCTTATGTAAGGTTTGACAAGCTGGATAAACTTACATTGCCAGATATCGGTAATGCAAGTCTCAGTAAATGACAGAGATGATTAATTTCAAAATCGGGATTTATGAATACGACTTATTTCGCTGCTTCTTCGGACATAAGTGGATGATATAACAACTGTACTGGAGCATAGAATCTGTCAGTATATATAGGCAAATACAATATTACATTTATCCTCCGCATGGGAATTCTCGACTCTCTGTATAACTATTTCACGCCTATAGTCTGTTTGAATAAAGGAATTCCCCATCGATAGCCTGCGTCAGATCCGACATTCAATATTCAGCCGTCGTCCATAAAAGTATTCCGCGCATCAATAATCGAAGGACCATTTCCGTATGACAGTTATAGCACCAATTCCAAATGTGTCTGAAATAACAACAATAAAAGCACAAGACAGTTTTTAGTGATGTCAGCAAGACATGGTGATGTTTTACTTATAAAATCCGATAACTCAACTGCAACATCCGATGGGGACTAATATATATAGCATAGTAGACCTATGTCTGCGAATATCTTCGTGGTTTTTGTTGGGACCTTTGGATTATTCACCTGGCCTCATTAATCATACACTTTGTGAACTCGCCAGTAGTATAGAGAAGACGGGAAGGCATGCGTTTTCCAGGGAGGTAACTCTTGGTTCCCCTTTTTCCGCCAGGGAGTGCCACCAGTCCCGTATGACGTCACTTCCGGTCTGGGTGAATGGAGCGTGACCTGTGAACATGCCATATGACGTCACTTCCGGTCTGGGTGAATGGCGCGTGACCTGTGAACATGATAGGATATGTACTGATCTGTCTGTGGGGGTTTTTTCCACAATGTCGTTCACCTCCGTGTCTTTTCGGTGAGGTCCGTGGGAGCATGTACTGACCTGTCTGTGGGGTTTTTCCCACAATGTCGTTCACCTCCGTGTCTCTTCGGTCAGGTCCGTGTCTTTTCGGTGAGGTCCGTGGGAACATGATAGGAGATGTACTGACTTGTCTGTGGGTTTTTTTCCACAATGTCGTTCACCTCCGTGTCTTTTCGGATGGGGATTTTCCCGCCAGAATTTCGCTGTCGTCTGCTAACCTCTAAAATTAACCTGGGAAGGATGGGCAGGTCCATTTGGACCAATCAGCGGTCGAGAAAAAGAGCCAATGAGCGATGGATAAAAGAACCAATGGACGGGTGCTAGAATTTCGCTCACGTCTGCGCCTACATCCGGGTACTGGGATGCATTCGCCTACGTCCGCGCCTACATCCGGGTACTTCTATGTAGGTGTATAAAATTGGGAATGTTTAGGGCAATGCTGCATTCATTGGCCTGCTTGACCTGACCAGCCTGAGCCTGCCTCACAAGCCTGAGCCTGCCTCACCGGAGCTATACCATGAGACGTGGAGAAGATTTTCCAGGGGATCCTCCGGCGCTGTAATCTTTGTTGTTGTTGTTGCTCTCTTGTTTGGACTAACCCATCAGAATAGTACGTATCACGGACTACACCCGTAGAGCTACGTCTAGGCGCGCATGTGTAACATGGTCTATAAAACACGTCTCTCTGGATCCTACACCTCCATTCCTACGGTTTCAGAGCCATCACGGATACCCGTCCCTATGCGACTCGCATTTTACAGAATGCGACCGTGGTTAATTCGCTCACGTGTTACCGAGCAGTGGTTCGGTCCATGTTTTCAGATGGCGACGACAGCGAGGGGCGACGCCAGATCCTGAACGAGTTCACAGAAGCGGTCCTCGACAGAGTGCACTCGATGGAGAGGTGTGCCATTACTCACCACTACTGGACTATGACAGCCATCCTTGATGCTCGGGCTATGGACCACGAGCGCTCACGCCGGAATCAGCGACGGCTGGTTGGCCTAGTCATGGTCTGTGCTCTATTGATCCTGGCGCTGTGGCATTGACAGTGGGACCTGACTATAAATACGAGGGTCAGACACAGTGTGCGTCATTCAACGATCGTCATTGGGTCAACCATGTCACCAGTTCTACGAGCCATCCTACCCCTTACACCCCGGGTGGGGTTACACGTATATGAAGATAAAGTCACCCTCGTGGAAGACCGTGGAGATGTTTGCTGGTCGCGCGCTGAGACCGTATCGAATACGGTTACGCTACACCGTGACGGCTGGACCAAATTTAAACGGGTGTTGAGCGGCGAGCTCGACGGACACCTCATCCACATAGACAATGCCATCTACGTGCACCGTGGACACTTCTTCCCACGGCTGGGCCGCTACCAAGACCCTACGCGAGGCTTCACCCTAGACCCCGATCTGTGGACAGCCTTCGAGAAAGTGGTGCCTATCATGGACCAGCTGTTTACACCGGACGAGCGGTCATCAGACGAGTTGGAGTGGGCTCGTGCCCTGAGAGAAGCGGCGGCAGAACCCAATGAACAAATGTCTAGCAATGAACCAGACGACGATGCCATTGATTACCCGGCTAGACTTTGACCACCCGATCCTTTGATCTCACGGGGTTCTCCCTATAAATACGAGAGACAGTCAAATCTTGTACCATTCACGTACTGACCATGACGGAGCATATAATACGGGCGTATCTCAGCTTGACCCCCGAGGTCTTCCTGCATGTTTATGCGGATAAGGTCGATATCATGGAGGAGGTGGGAGACATCTGTGATGCGGACCCTACACAACCGTGCCCGGCTCACATTCGTCTGTCCCGAGAGGGCTGGACCAAATTCAAACGGGTGTTGTCTGGTGAACTGGATGGCGACCTCATCCACTTGTGTCACGATGTGTACATCCGACGCGGCCCTTTCTTTGCTCAATTGGCTCGGCTAGATGGGGGTACAGTGCATTTTACCCTTCACCCTGATCTATGGTCTGCATTGGAAGATGTCGTGGTAGATGTGGATGAAGTGCTTATCAAGCGGTCATCAGACGAGTTGGACTGGTCATTTACCATGGACACTGTGGAAGCCAACGAAGAAAATCAGAAAGAAACTCCGGCCCAAGATATACCCGTTATAAATAAACGATAGAACCAGGGTCCATCATCATTTGTCACCATGAAGAGCTGGGAGAAGGTGTTGGATAACTTATACTACAGTCCCGACAGTCCGGCGGCCTATAGTGCATTGACGGCTCTCTATCGAGCGGCCAAACCCCAGGGGATACAACGTGCCCAAGTCCGAGATTGGTTAAGAAAACAAGACACCTATACCTTACATCGATCTGTCCGTCGCCATTTTCTACGGAACCGGGTCATCGTGGGAGGAATAGATGCCCAGTGGCAAGCGGATTTGGTCGATATGAGCGCCTTTGCCAAACACAACGATGGGAATCAGTATATCTTGACGTGCATCGATATCCTATCCAAGTATGCGTGGGTGGTACCCATCCGGACGAAAACGGGGGCGAATCTCATAGCGGCGTTCAAAGACATCTTCAAGACCGGGCGCAAACCTTTGTATTTGCAAACCGACGAAGGCACGGAATTCCTCAACAGACCGTTCCAACAGTTTCTGAAAGCCCAGAAGGTGTTTTTCTTCCATACGTACAACGAGACCAAGGCTTCCGTGGTGGAAAGGTTCAACAGGACATTCAAAGGCCGTATGTATAAATATTTCACCTATAAGAATACAAGGCGGTACATCGATGTTCTCCCGAAACTTGTGAGTGGTTACAATCGAGCCTATCACCGGAGTACAGAGAGAGCCCCCATTACCATGACCCAACGCAATGAAGCCCAAGTCCGGCGTGTCTTGTACCCCAGGCAATCGCAGCGAACGACGAAGGCGGTGTTCAAGGTCGGGGACCCTGTACGGATCAGTAAAGTCAAAGGTCAATTTGAGAAAAGTTACTTGCCCAACTGGAGCGATGAGCACTTCCTGATTAAACGGCGCCTACCCCGACAGCAGCGAGTCTATGAACTGGAAGATCTTCAAGGGGAACCGTTGCTAGGGACGTTTTACGAGACGGAATTACAGCCTGTCGTAAAAACACAACAAGACTACTACACGGTGGAGCAGATTTTGAAAACGGAACGTCGACGTGGCAAACTGTTTCATTTCGTCAAATGGCAAGGCTGGCCCAGTTCCTTCAATTCCTGGGTCGCTGCCAACCAGGTGAAACGACTATAAATCCAGACACCACTGCCGTCATCCTTCATTCCACGTCCGACCACAGTGCTATGGACAAACAGCAGCTGCCTCTGAACACAGCGTCTCCCAAAACGCGCAAAGCGCAAGTGGGCTTTGTGGTGATACTGCTAACCCTGCTGAATGTGTTGTACGGAGGTGTGTTTTACGATGCAGCCTATGTCAGCACGTTACTTAACCAACTGAGAACACCAGCCACCAGTGAAACCGGTCTACAGATAGCACCAATCAACCCAGTATCGAGCCCAGTCATCACCACACCCCGTGTACAAGCCACGTCGAGCTCCACACCAAGCTCCACACCTACACCAAGTACACCCACTACGTCTGAAAACCCACCGGATTTCATCCCTCACAGTGAACAGACAACGACGACCGACGTTGTACCCACCACCATCATCACTCGCAGTGAACAGACAACGACGACCGACGTTGTACCCACCATCACCACTCCAGTTCACTCGTACCAAATTTACAAGAGCGGGTTACCACGACAGCGCATACAGCTCGAACCATGGACCCTCGGTGGCAGCATCCCTTCACTTGCGTCATCGCAGGACCGACGGGTTCCGGCAAAACGCACTTCGTCAGGAAGCTCCTTCAACACGCCGACAGCATGATCACCCCACCCATTGCCCGAGTCGTGTTGTGTTACGGAGAATGGCAGGAAGCGTATACAGCAATGCCCCACATCACGTTCGTGGAAGGCCTACCCAACCTGGCCGATTTGGAACCCGACACCTTGGTGGTTCTGGATGATCTCATGGCGGAGACGGATGCGCGGGTCACCCAACTCTTTACCAAAGGCAGCCACCATCGACGGCTCAGCATCATCTACATTGTGCAGAATCTGTTCAGTAAAAACAAAGAACATCGGAACATCAGCTTAAATGCCCACTACCTGGTGGTCTTCAAAAACCCGAGAGATACCACTCAACTGCTGCACCTGGCGAGACAGATGTATCCCGGCCGCACACCGTTTGCGTTGGAAGCATTTAAAGATGCCACAACCCCTCAGCACGGGTATATGCTCTTCGACCTCAAGCAAGCCACCCCCGACCACCTTCGACTACGGACCGGCATCTTTCCCGGAGAGACCCACCACGTGTACATGCAAAAATAATGTAAACACATCCACAGTGGCGCCCCCAGCTGGGGTGTGTGTGTTTGATGATGGGGACTTTGTCTCTGTTCTCTGAAGTAGATAAAAAGAGCAGAGTTGTGGGTTCTAGCATCAGTTGTACAGAGTACGGAAGCACGCTCCGACGCTCCGTGTATTGAAGACGGCCCCACCCGAGTTGGCCCGAACCATTGTACGCGGTGCGGACCCTGACCGTGTACGCTGTCTGTGTGAGATCGGGTACAACCTGTTAAAAGGCAACGTACCACTGACTCCGGCTCAGAAGACCAAGTTGGCCAAGCATAAGTCAGGTCTCCGAACCCTAGTCCAGAAGCGGGTCCCTCAAATACAAAAGAAAAAGGTGTTACAGAAAGGCGGCTTTCTCGTTGCCATCTTAGCACCGTTTGCCGCTTCCGTGTTGGCCGACAATGAACCACACGAAAAAAATGGTCCTCGTCGAACCACGGTTCCTTCAAAACCTCCAATCGCCCTACCCTGTCCCACCTACGATGAAGACCATAAACACCCTCGATGGAGAGATGCAACAGATCTTACAGAGACCGGGGTTAAGCGACAGTGAGAAAATACAACGGTACAATGAGACGCTTCAACGGTACATGACGTTCATGGACCAATACAAAACCCTCTCTACCACCACCACCACCACCACCACCACGTGACACACCGCCGACCTCAGCACCGCTCCAACAGCCGCCATTACCAGGGGTACCACCCACAGCCCCACAGTGGGTGGAAGACGAAGTGCTGAAGAGTGTACCTGCCTCGTTCAAGAAACAAGCTGGCCTGGTATTACAACGGATGAAACAGAATCCTAACATGACTTGGAATGATAAAGGCGAACTACTGGTACAGAATCAGGTGGTCCCCGGGACCCACATGACGGATTTAGTGAATGACCTGATGCGTAAACGCAGGTTGCACACGGATCCTCGAGGATAGGAGGTCTTCGCTCAAGGCTTGAAAGACATGCATGTACCACAGGAATTGGTGGGGAACCCCCACCGCTGGGCCTTTATGCAGCGAACCCAGCAATCGCCGAGTGGCCCACTACCTTCTTGGGAATCCGAATGGGAACCGGAGTCACCCCCAAAACACCACCACCACAACTGGCACCTTCTTTTCAGACCTTTAAAAAACCATCCTTGATCAGGACACCCCACATCTCCAGAGCCGTGACACGTAGCAAGTCAACGCGACGAGCACGACGCCGGACACAACCGCCCAAGGCCTGGAACACCTATTAAAACCAACAGCAGCAGGACAGCTCAGTCGCCATGTTTTACCTCACCCTACCCAGTAACAGTTCGCTGGATGTGTTTCCTTACAACACCTTGGCCAAGTACGTGACCCAGTTACCGCAACCGTTGCATTTACCTGGGCGCTGGGAATGTGGCCTCGTGGATATCCAATACCCTTACTCGTGGTACAACGTGCGAGCCAATGAAGTGTGGTACGAGGTGACCTAAGAAGGAAAAGACACCCGACTCGCCCTCCCCGAAGGCCAATACGATACTCCGAAGGAGTTCATGGGTGGGCTGTCAAGACTGTTGCATTATAAGGTCACGAATACTTCAAAACCCATCAAATCCTTTCCCTTCAAGAATCACGTGGACTTCGATTACAACGCACACAACGACAAGGCACAGCTTATCGTCACCGCCAACGCGAGTGTCGTACTGAGTCCTGTCCTACAGCAAATGCTGGGTTTCGATCTACAGACATTCGCTGGTCCCACCGCCCACCAAGGCGAGATCCCGATGGATATGAAGTCGGGTATGTACGGACTCTACGTCTACTCGGACGTGGTGGACAACCACATCGTGGCCGATATCAACACACCTCTGTTACGGGTGGTGCCCATTAAAAAGATGTATGGAGATCAAGTCACCCACAGTTTCACCCACATGCTCTACCTACCCGTACGAGAAACCGACATCAACACTATCACGGTGGATATAAGACATGACACGGGACGACGGGTGGCATTCGAACGCGGGAAAGTGGTGCTGACACTTCATTTTCGACAAGCACGTGCTCCCCACTTTGTATAATGAAGGTGCCTTACGAGTGCGATGCACACAGCTATATGGACTATTATGCCCAACAGGCCGGCGGTGGCCTTCCGGTCTTTAGTGGTGCACGCATGCAACGAGGACATGGACTGGGGAACATACTCGGGAGCATCGTCAAAACGTTCCTGCCCTTGGTGACGCGTGGGTGAAAGCAATCGGCAAACAAGCGGTACGCAGTGGACTGCAAGTCGCCGGTGATGTCTTGGGGGGTACGGCACCCAAAGAAGCCTTGAAACGGCGGGCCAAAGAAGCAGGAGGCGTCTTGGTGGCCAAAGCACAATGCACCGTAGGGAATAAAAGACCTGCACCACCGAGATCACGCACCAGTCGACGACCGACCCAGCGACGACGCACATCGAAGACCCAGGATATCTTTTCTTAAAACATGTCCTTGATCCACGCAGAGTCCTGCCCCTCCACCAACAGTGAATTTGATTTGTGGACCGTCCCGCCCACACAGACCGGTGCCGAACAAGGATTATGGGTGGAGCATCTCCCGCTCTCCAGCATCAACGAAACAGGGCCCATCGAGTTCACCATCAGTAATGCGGATACGGCCTATGTGGATTTAGCCCGTACATACTTGTATGTGAAAGCCAAGATCGTCAATGGAGATGGCTCCAGAATCGTCGACCAAGCAACGGTGGGCCCGACGAATCTCTGGCTGCACTCGATGTGGTGGATATATTTCTCAGCGACAACCTCATCAGTGACTCGACCAACACGTACCCTATCGAGCCTACATCGAGACGCTGTTGTCGCATGGGCGAGAGGCTAAAAAACTCAACTGACAGCCGCTTTATTCTACCAGGACACAGCCCAGCACATGGGCGTAGAGAACGACAATGTGGGATATAACAAACGGCAGGCTTTGACCGCGAACGGCGTCCCGGTGGATGTCATGGGTCAACTGCACGCAGACATGTTCATGCAAGACCGGTACCTGTTGAACAAGATCCCCATCAAAATCCGACTGATACGGGCGCCTCCGACCTTCGCCTTGATGGCCACTAACGTAGACGGGCATGCAGCTGACTATAAGATTGTCATCCAAGACGCAGTCCTGTATGTCCGGAAAGTGAAACCGAATCCAGCCGTTCAACTGGGACACCTCAAAGCCTTGGAAACAAAACCAGCCCAGTACCCTATCCGACGTGTGCAAACCAAAGTATTCTCTGTGTCTGCTGGAAATATGAGCGCCATCAAAGAAACCTGTTTCTGGGGGAACTACCCAAGCGATTGATCCTGGCCTGTGTGGAAAATACCAGTTTCAGCGGAGCCTACCCAGAGAACCCGCTTGACTTTAAACATTTCGGCATCAATTTTGTGGCCCTGCATGTGGATGGACAACAGGTCCCAGCCACGGCCTTAACACCGAACTTTGGGCGCGCGAATTTCATTCGAGCCTATCAGAGCCTGTTTACAGCCACCGGTCAAATCAACCAGGACGAAGGGAATATGATCAGTCGGGAGGACTACGCGAACGGATACACGTTGTTCTGTTTCGATTTGACCCCCACCTTAGAGAACGACCATCAGCTGGCCCTCGCCAAGCAAGGCAATTTACGGTTGGAAATCCACTTTGCACGAGCCCTCCGGAGCACCGTCAATGTGATCTGCTACGCCGAGTTTGACAACATCATTCAAGTGGACAAAGCGCGCAACGTCCTGTGTGACTTCTCCACCTAACATGGATACAGACCAGATAACCACCGTGCTGGAGAATGACTCAGAGAGACGTATGGTCTTTCAAGGGGTGTTCGTCCGAGATGTGTTCCCATTAGACCGTCTGTATCCTGCTGCTTACGTTCTCAACACGGACCCGATGGATCGGCCCGGTGAACATTGGGTGGGCGTGTACTTAACAAAACAGCAGGGCGAATACTTTGACCCTTACGGCCTGCCACCCCTCCATCCCGATTTAACAGATTTCATGAATCAAGGCACAGAGACGTGGTGTTGGAAGTCAAACGTTGCAAAGCCTGACCAGTAGCGTGTGCGGACAATATTGCTTGTTTTACCTGTACCATCGATGCCGGGGAAGACCCTTATCTACCATCGTACAGATGTTTGACGAGTACCCCAAGGCCGAGGACCGAGATGTACTCGTATATGACTGGGCCGCCCATCATTTCAATGTACAAGCCCCGTTCTGGGCTTAAGTTCTTTCAATGTACAAGCCCCCCTGTTCTGGGCTTAAGTTCTTTCAATGTTCAAGCCCCCTGTTCTGGGCTTAAGTTTTATCGATTTCAATGTACAAGCCCCCTGTTCTGGGCTTCAGTTTTCACGTGGTTGTTCTCACGTTGTTGTTGTTGAATAAAAAAACAAAATGAGATCTCACCCAAAAAAACCCTGTCTTGTGTGTTTTCTATATGAGCATAATGCATGAAGGCTATAACAGACATGTGGGGATTCGGTGAAACTGGCTTCGAACACCGTGGAGAAAGTAGCCCATCAGTGGCCTAGGATAATCCGAAATTCACCCGCGCAGGCGTGCGGCCGGATAGCCCGCGCGCGCGCGCGCGCTGCGGCCGGAGTAACCCACGCGCGCTGCGGCCGGGGCGGGGCCGGGCCGGGCCGGGCCGGAGAAAAAACCCCGGATGTTGAACATCCGGACCCTACGTCTAAGGGGAACATTGGAAGTCTTCTGTGTTCGAAGGTAGTTTTAGTGAAACCCGGAAGTGACGTCTGTGCGCAGAACCCACACCACCACCCAACCCCAACCATGGACCCCTAGTGGTGGGTCAAACACACCCCCACGCATCCCCCAACATGCCTGCTTTCTATACTACGACCAGACTGCGCATGCGCAGACCCTTGAACACGGACGAACCCTGAGTCCAATCGGATGCTGCTTCACAAGAGCTTCAACATAAGACCTCATACGACTCCATCGGACCCATAGTGACCCATGTCGGCGCCAAAAATGTCTATTTCCATACACTTTCTCTACTGCGCATGCGCAGTATGACTTCAGTTCAACGTCACACCCACCCCGTCGGATACTCCCTCACGACTGCTTTACATTGATACCTCACTCGATCCCATCAGACCATTAGGGGCCTACCTAAACCCCAACACGTCTATTTCTATACTACGGCCAGACTGCGCATGCGCAGACTATTGACAACGAACGACACACTAGCCCAGGCGGATGCTCCCTCACGACAGCTTCAAAATAAGACCTCATACGACACCATAGGATCATTAGGGGCTCACCTAAACCCTAAAACGTCTATTTCCACACCCTTTTCTCAGAATTCCCTGTCTGCGCATGCGCAGAATGGGGACAACGGCCGAGACCCTAGTCCAATCGGATGCCCCCTCACATAGGCTTCACATTGATACCTCACTCAACTCCATCGGCTCATTAGGGGCTCACCTACATCCCAAAACGTCTATTTTCATACACTTTCTCTATTGCGCATGCGCAGAATGACGATATTCCGACCCCACATCCACCCAGTGGGATGCCCCCTCACGTAGGCTTCACATTGATACCTCACTCGACCCCATCGGTCCATTAGGGACCCACCTAGACCCCAAAACGTCTATTTCCATACTCTTGGTCTACCGCGCATGCGCAGAATGACCATATTTCAACCCCACACCCAGCCTATCGGATGTCCCCTCACATAGGCTTCACATTGATACCTCACTCGACCCCATCGGTCCATTAGTGGCTCCCCTAGATCCCAAAACGGCTATTTCCATATCCTTGGTCTACCGCGCATGCGCAGAATAACCATATTCCAACCCCACACCCAGCCCATCGGATGCCCCCTCACATAGGCTTCACATTGATACCTCACTGGACTCCATCGGACCACTAGGGGCTCCCCTAGACCCCAAAACGTCTATTTCCATACCCTTGGTCTACCGCGCATGCACAGAATGACGATATTTCAACCCCACACCCACCGCATCGGATGCCCCTTCACGAATGCTTCACATTGATACCTCATACGACCCAATCGGTACACTAGGGACCCCTCTCGCCCCCTTCGGCGATCTCTGTGTCTCTTCGGGCACCTCCGTGTCTCTTCGGTGATCTCTGTGACATCTTCGCAACATTGTAGCGAACGTGCAACAATGTTGCAATTCGGGGAGCCAGGTGTTCGGCACGTGACAACCCCAAGCAGACGACAGCGAAATTCTGGCGGGAAATGCAACATTGTAGCGAACGTGCAACAATGTTGCAATTCGGGGAACCAGGTGTTCGGCACGTGACAACCCCAAGCAGACGACAGCGAAATTCTGGCGGGAAACACCCCATTCGAAAAGACACGGAGGTGAACGACATTGTGGAAAAAACCCACAGACAAGTCAGTACATTTCCTATCATGTTCCCACGGACCTCACCGAAAAGACACGGACCTGACCGAAGAGACACGGAGGTGAACGACATTGTGGGAAAAATCCCACAGACAGGTCAGTACATGCTCCCACGGACCTCACCGAAAAGACACGGAGGTGAACGACATTGTGAGAAAAAACCCCCACAGACAGGTCAGTACATATCCTATCATGTTCACAGGTCACGCGCCATTCACCCAGACCGGAAGTGACGTCATACGGCATGTTCACAGGTCACGCTCCATTCACCCAGACCGGAAGTGACGTCATACGGGACTGGTGGCACCCCCTGGCGGAAAAAGGGGAACCAAGAGTTACCTCCCTGGAAAACGCATGCCTTCCCGTCTTCTCTATACTACTCTTGCCATCATTACGAAAAATGAAAGACATTTTACTTAAAATGTGAGAAATCGTCAAATTAATTCATGATCTGAATTAGGCGAAAAGAAAGAAAGGGATAATCAGTTTAACGGTGTTTGAGCATTCTGAACATAGAAGCGTCAGATCCGGCATCCAGTAGCTATGCAGCCCTCGTTTATAAGGAATCCTTGTCACAATGGCTTGACTAGAAATGGCTGTCCTTGTTATTGTTTGTTAATAAAACAGAACATTTCTACAAGGTTCTCCTACCTACACTGGAAAAAAAATTCCTTAAAATTTAAGGAATATTCCCCGACTATTACACCAGCGAAATATTCCTTACAATTCAACAAGGAATATTCCGTAGCATGTTATGGAATTTCCATAGTACATGACACTTTTGGGTGACTTTGAACAAACATATTCCTACGAAGTAGGCTACAGATCGCAAATTGTCCGGTAATGAGTGAGTGAGTCAGTCCATCCGAATCCTTTCGTCGGCAAAATAAGGAGAACCGTTGACATTAGAATCTTGATTTTTGGCATGAACGTGCATTAGGGCATTGTTACCAGCAAGTTCTGATCTGAAATAATTCTGATTAAATTAGATTTATAATTAACACTTCAGTATATTGTTATATATATGTAAGCTGTAGCCTGTAACGTGTATCGTGTTTCACATCCAAACATGTCATCATTGCCAAGAAAACTGTGGTCCGTTTTGCTCCAGCGTTTTATCGCATTTAATGACTAGGCCTATCAGTTACTCTCCGGCTAAAAATACCCTACTGCATATACCCTCAAAAATTCAGCGCTGTTTGCACAACGAAGCTGAGGTGGTTTAACGTTTATCATAAAGAAAATCACCGATCAACTGCCATAGAATATAATGTGAAACAAGGAAACCGGAATAGTACATTCATCAGATTGCCGATACCCAAAATGTGTTGTCTCATATATCTAGATAACAACGTGATGTAGAGACGCTATTTATTCGTCTTTGTACCGGTTATGCTCAGGAGAATCACATAGAATCATTATTATCTTGTGCATAGAAGGTGTTGGTCTCGAGTTGAATTACCGTAAACTACATAAATGCTACCTTTCTATACTATAGTACTATATATAAAAATTTGGTGTATTGTTGGGAAAATAATGTGATTTAAAAAGTTGTTTTGATCCTGGACAAGGGCACTAAAAACCACTAAAGAGATGTAGATGTATTTTCACACGTAAAGCTTGAAATCTAGTGAACCTATATTATTCAATCTGTTTCCTTTAAAAAAAAAATGTAAAATTAAATCGGTGATCGTTATTTATTTTGGAATGAAGGCGCATTAGGAGACTGTTACCAACAAGTTCTGAGCTGACCTATTTTTGATGGAAATTTCTGGTGATTTTTGATGAAAATCAGTGGCGATTCTGACTTGGGCGGTGCCCATCTTAATATAGGCAGGATTTCAACTGGGGGTGGGGATTTCCAAGAGTTCAGTTCGCGTTCGAGTCCTAATGCCTACTGTACTTCGTAGGTCCTGTGACGTTAGTTACACTGCTCATGTTTTGAATGGATATACTATATAAAAAACACTGTGAATCAGCGATATACAATGTGGTAAAAATACACATCCACATAAAATTGTGTACTTGTGGTACACATACTGTGTATGAACTATACACAAAATGTGTGTTAGTGGTACACCTTTCCATGTGGATGTGCACAATTGTGCACAGTAGTTTTTAGACATTATCAGCTACTACAACCCAAGAGTGGAGAATACTTTCCACAAGTCAAAGTCACCGCCATGAGCAAACGCTATATGGTCAGTAGTAAAGTTGGGGCATCTTAGCGTAAATCCCCGGATAATTTTCGGAGAATTGCCGGATAATGGTTAGACTGTAACATGTACATGGTTATGGTATTTGGGGATATAAACGCGATATATTCCTACGAAGTAGGCTACAGATCGCAAATTGTCCGGTAATGAGTCAATGAGTCAGTCCATTCGAATCCTTTCGTCGGCAAAATAAGGAGAACCGTTGACATTAGAACCTTGATTTTTGCCATGAACGTGCATTAGGGCATTGTTACCAGCAAGTTCTGATCTGAAATAATTCTGATTAAAATTAGATTTATAATTAACACTTCAGTATATTGTTATAGATATATGTAAACTGTAGCCTTTAACGTGTATCCTATTTCACATCCAAACATTTCATCATTGACCACATCAGGCTTCAAATTCAGGTCAAATTACCCACTGATGGTGAAATATCCTACATCAACCAATTAAGTCAGCCTGGTGCAATAACCCAGCAGAAGAAAGAAAGATGTGGTATCATCCTTCAGATTAGTCTGTGTGAGCAACAATGATAAAAGTTTACTGAGGGTGAAACAAAGCCATGACGGCTGTTTAAAGGGTATTAATTTATTTTCTTTGGGTAGAATTTAACTAGATAAAGTAACTTTGATCATCATGCCAAGAAAACTGTGGTCCGTTTTGCTCCAGCGTTTTATCGCATTTAATGAGTATCAGTTACCACCACCGAGTCCTGTCCGGCTAAAAATACCCTGCCATTGATCCACATTCCACTGTATGCCACATGGCCCTATTACTGAGGTTAATCTTAACGTGCATCTGGGACAATTCCACAATTGCCCGACAGCATAGGCCTACTGCATATACCTTCAAACAATCAGCGCTGTTTCCATAACTTAAATTGTTAAACCATATCATTGAAATAATATAGCAGAAAACATTGATGTGAGTTATGATATGTACACTATGACCAAAGACATGTTCATAATGTGCTAATCGGATAGTTAGGACAATCATTACTTTGCATCAGAGAGTGTGTGACTTGGATTCAAGGGTTACGACTTTGGAGGGAAATACAATTTTGACAGCAGAAATATGACCCCGCCATTTGCTGATTAGAGCGATAAAACAGGGTAGGCTAAATGGACCCTTTTCAATGCAGTATTTCTTGGCATGGATGTGAAAATATGAGAACATACTTTGGGTTTTTTTTGTACCTCTTGAATATTGACTATATATCACACTTGGATATAATTTGAACAAAAAATTACATGTGTAAACAAAATATGTCTAAATTTCTCTTGTCATTTCAAATCTTCGTCCATTTTGATTCCTTGATTAGGGGATACAGAATCACTGCCACGGAGTGTGTTGGTGTGTCACAGGCAATTCCGATTCACACAACGAAGCTGAGGTGGTTTAGCGTTTATCAATGAAGAAAATCACCGATCAACCGCCATAGAATATAATGTGAAACAAGAAAACCGGAATAGTACATTCATCAGATTGCCGATACCCAAAATGTGTTGTCTCATATATTTAGATAACAACGTGATGTAGAGACGCTATTTATTCGTCTTTGTACCGGTTATGCTCAGGAGAATGACACAGAATCATTATTATCTTGTGCATAGAAGGTGTTGGTCTTGAGTTGAATTACCGTAAACTACATAAATGCTACCTTTCTACCATAGTACTATATATAAAAATTTGTTGTATTGTTGGGAAAATAATGTGATTCAAAAAGTTGTTTTGATCCTGGACAAGGGCACTGAAAACCATTAAAGAGATGTAAATGTATTTTCACACGTAAAGCTTGAAATCTACTGAACCTATATTATTCAATCTGTTTCCTTTAATTAAAAAATTGTAAAATTAAATCGGCGATCGTTATTTATTTTTGGAATGAAGGCGCATTAGGAGACTGTTACCAACAAGTTCTGAGCTGACCTACTTTTGATGAAAATTTCTGCCGATAGATAGGACATCTTTCCTTCTATAAAACTATGACGGCCAGTTATTATTTTTCTCTTTGCGATTAGGAATATTTTTTAAATTTTCTCGAATGACATGGATTCTTTTAAGTGCGATTGCGGCATGTCATTTGCGTTTGAGACGAGTTTTCGAAATATATATGTGAACTACAACGTATTGCATTTTATTTTTCATAGAGTGAACACTTTTAATGTCAGTACACGGGGGAGTTACACAGTCTTGGTTCCAGTTTCATGAATCGATTTACTAATCGTTTCATACTTTAAAGCAAATTATTGTTATAGTTGAATATATGATTTGTTGTTTTATCCAATGAAGCTATTGAAGCTATTGATTCAAACATGAATAGAAAATCAGTGACAAATGCCGATGACTTGTTTAATAAAAAGGCCAATCTTCAGTGCCGTGGACAGTATGGAACGGTATTGCACTCGTTCATGCCGCGATGAAAACCCGCATTGGACTCGACATTGGATTGGACTTAGCCCTCTCGTCCAATATCATGTTGGTACGGTCTTTTTCTTAGCGCCAATGTGTGCACATACTATGGTATCAACCCATCTAATTGCCCATTTTGAGCGATTTATTCCCGTACACACAAAATCACTTGATGAACTTCCGACAATATGTCATAAAAGCTACAGGTTAACATCACGTGATTTGATATATGATCTACCCGATATGCTACTCCTAATCACAGATAAAATGTGAGTTTCACTGACGTCAATGATCGTGGACTTTTGAGGAATTTTAGTCTGGTCGTTCGTTGATGTTTAAGAATTTCATGGATTTTGAGTCATATTTCATGACCATTTTTAGGAATTTGGTGAGGTTTTAGTTTGGAAGTTTCATATAAATATGTCTAGGGACTTTTGAAAGATTTTTGTAGACTTTTATAGCCTTTCGAGGACTTGCACGAACGTTTTACGAAGAATTGCCATGGACTTTTGAGGACTTGCCATGGACTTTCGAGGACTTTCGTGGACTTCTGAGGACTTGTCTTGGACTTTCGAGGACTTTCGTATACTTGCATGAACTTTTTACGAGGAATTGCCATGGACTTTTGAGGACTTGTCATGGACTTTCCAGGACTTTCGTGGACTTTTGAGGACTTGTCTTGGACTTTCGAGGACTTTCGTAGACTTCTGAGGATTTTTCATGGACTTTGATGGATGTTTATGGACTTACGAAGGATTTTGGCGGACTTTCGTTGATGTTTAAGGATTTCATGGATTTTGAGGCATTTTTCATGGCCATTTTAGGAATTTGATGAGGTTTTAGTTTGGAAATTCCATATACGTGTAAATATGTCTAGGGAGATTTTTGTAGACTTTTATAGCCTTTCGAGGACTTGCATGAAATTTTTACGAGGAATTACTATGGACTTTTGAGGACTTGTCATGGACTTTTGTTCTACTACAAACTGTATTTATTTAGTTTCCTGTAAGAAGTGTGGTCAACAGCATGTTGGCAAGAACACCCAAAGACTCCATCTTAGGGTGAATGGTCACAGAAAATCCGTTAGGAAATAGCAATTGCTTATAGGTAAGCATTTTTCTGGACCCGACCATGGCTGGGACAACTTTAGTATTCAGATCATAGACGTCATCTATCCATCTACCAAGGATTCCCCCTTTGGATTTGAGAAAAAAATCCGAGAGCGAGAACTATTCTGGATGCTAGAACTTGGATCAGTGTTTCCGTATGGTTTAAATGATAATGTCAGTGGGTTCGGCAATGTTACAAACCACCGTTCAAATATATCCAATATTACCCAGCTATTTAAACCCCATCAACGGAGACATCACAGCCATGGTTGGAGAAAGTTTAATAGTGCGATGATTCACGATCATATCACTTTAAATTACTTAGTGGGTTTAACTAACACACCCAGTACACATAGCTTAAGTACAGTTCTGTATGCGTTACCTCTGAGAGCTTTAAATCATATAGCCAGAGATATACAACAATTTGCGTCTTCAGGAAATATAATACCACCCAAAATCACTAAAGTATGTCCAGATATATAATCAGATTGTCAAGGAGGTGTAACTGTTGGATGAGCACAAGATAAATAATTTCTAGAAAAGGAGAAGAGTCAACATTGTTCCTCTCCCTAACTCTTATCATAATTACAATAATTTTCCTAGATGTTATGTAATAATGATTAACTTTAATTGTGATGGTTCCCGTGGAAACCATGATATATCCAAAACATTGTCACACATTTATCAACCTTCTTAAGAATAAAGCTATTTTACTGTATTACCCTCGTCAATCTATTTAGGAAATATTCTTTCTTAGAAACTATTGATACTTCCCTGGGATTCTGAATGCATGGTATATTATTTGCATCCACATGTAATACATCGTCGAGATATCGGATATATTGATTCTTCAATTACCCCAGTAATAAACTATAATTCGCCACAAACTCGAGAAAATTATCCGAAGATGTATCATTCACTAGAAATAGTATTTCCGGTGTGTCATGTATGGAGCACGTATAGAACATCCAGCGATGATGGCCAACGGTTACATTTGTATTTGTATCTGCCGATCGTCGTGAGCTAATGGCTTACCGCCTATGTTTACCTTGCTGCTTGACACTCACGATAAAATATACATCAAGAGTCTCTACACGGAAACAATCAATCGTTCAGTCTGCTTGGATAAACATTTTGCAATACTCCACCATCATTCGACCGTGCATTAAGACAAGCTGCTCAAGAAAAAACGCTGACGGCATGAAATTTGTTCTGGATATAATACAACAGACAAACATGATCTCATTCAGATAGCACGTATACTTATCATTATCACTCGACGATCCAGTGAATATAGAAGCCTATATTTGTTTCAGAAGAAATTCGCAGGTGTTTACTCGCTACCAATATCAGCGAACATCAATTAATTTTCTACGTGAATGAATTGACTGATAGAAAAAATAGCTCAAAAAGGAATTAATCAAACATCCCCTTACGTAAGTTTTGACAAGCTGGATAAACTTACATTAATAGATATCGGTAATGCAAGTCTCAGTAAATGACAGTGATGATGAATTTCAAGAATCGGGATTTATGAACACGACTTATTTCGCCGCTTCTTCAGACATGTGTGGATGATCACATCTCACACATAATATCTGTATATATAAAAAAACAAACTATTCCACGGCTAAATTACAGCACATATAAGGGAAGTGGGAAGAGGTGCCGACATACTGACAGAGCCACATGACTTCACATTATAGTCTTCCGGTTAACCTATTCTAAAGCACATACCAAGAATCTAACGATTCTTGATATGTGTTGTATCTCAAGTACGCTTTTATTGTACCTGTTCATGTGGCAACTTGGATGATATGACCACATGGCCCCTAGCACCGGCATAAGCGGTATTAGATACAAATCGAGAGAGCTATGATGGAAATGCTCTGACAACTCGTATATTGGTAATTGGTGATCTGTTTCGCAGTGACAACTCGTACACTGGAGATTGGTGAGCTGTATCTGTATATAAAGTCCGTCTGAATAAAGGAATTTCCCATCAATAGCATGTGTCAGATCCGACATTCAATATTCAGCCGTCGTCCATAAAATATTTTCCGCGTCAATAATCGAAATACCTATTTCGCAAGTCAGCACCAATTCCAAATGTGTCTGAAATAACAACAATAAAAACACAAGATGGTTCCCTACAAGAGAGAAGCGGTCAACAGTTTTTAGACATGGTGAAGTTTTATTTATAAAATCCGATAACTCCCCGACAACATCCGATGGGGAATAATAGCATAGTAGACCTATGTCTGCGAAAATCTGTGTCGAATTTGTTGGGATCTTTGGATTATTCACTCGAATATTGTTTTGGAAGACGGAATGTCAGACACGGAGCGTAGAGAAACGAATATTGATGTATGGTGGATAACCTAATACATTCGGATCGGTTATCAAAACAAGAATATATTCTATCATTATTTCGAAGATCAAAAGAGCTATAGTTACTCTCTAAAGATGTAATAACACTAAATGCACTTGATCGAATTCATGTGTATTCGGATTACCTAGATCCTTTGTTTAAAATCAATACCTTTGAAAAAATCAATCACATCTGCTGGCCGCACATTGTTCAGTTTCTGTTCGGTTTGCCTTTCTACTCGAGTTCATTTACTACAGCTGCATTAGTTTGCTTGTGCACTCGATGACCTCCATCACATAACACGGAAATTCCAGGTTGGATCATCATGAAAACTTGCTGACGTGGAAGCAAATGACTAACCGTGTGGACAGACGAGGGGAATCCCCTGATATCGTGACTGCGCGCTTCACCTCATGCACTCACCAGGCCTGAAGCCCCAGGACATTCGTGTAAAATTACGTGTCAATTCCTGGCCTCATTAATCATACACTTTGTGAACTCGCCATCATTACGAGAAAGGAAAGACACTTTACTTAAAAATGTGAGAAATCGTCAAATTTATTCATGATCTGAACTAAGCGAAAAGAAAGAAAGGGATAACCAGTTTAACGGTGTTTGAGCATTCTGAACATACAAGCGTCAGATCCGGCACCCAGTAGCTACACTGTCAATAAAAGTGTGCAAATCCTGAACACTGAATTGCACACTAGTTTGTAACACCTTTCAAACATGTAAAAGTGTTCAAGTACTAAAACTAGTATGCAAAGAGATTTACTTAAAATATGTCACTGAAGTGTTATCAAGCTCATCAAATAGATCGTCCTCAATGAACACAACGAAATAGGTTGTCCACAATATCGCCGAGTGCTGAATATTGGAACTCTGAAAAATTAGTGTTCATTCTGAAGTGTGCACTTTTGAACACTTTTACGCATAATAGAACACTTTTACATGTTCATGCGGACGCTAGTGTTCCAAAAGTGTTACAGAATATGTGTTCATTTGTGAACATTGGTGTTCAAACATGATGATCATTTCTGAACACGCGTGTTCATATCTGTTCTCTAGTGTTCGGATATGAACGTTAAGTGTTCAGTTTTTAACACGATATGGTGTCCTGATTTGGACATCAATATGAACGTTAGTGTTCAGTGCCGTCCAACCCCATATTTCGATTGTTGAGATACTTAGCGTTGTGGAATTCTTGGTACCTTTTTCTTTTCATTATTGTTCAAAATGGACCAGTTGATTAATTCCACATCATTATTTCAACTTATTCCAGCAACCGCTAAAATTAGTGAGGGATGGACGCTTTTACGCGTTCAATAAGTGTTACAGATTTTTTCTGACAGTGTATGCAGCCGTCGTTTAGTAAGGAATCCTTGCCACAATGGCTTGACTAAAGAGAAATGGCTTTCGCTATTACTGTTTGTTAATAAACAAAAAAAGATTATTTCTACACGGTTTCTCCGCCTGTTCATACAGTGCAATGACGGTGGATATTGTATGAACTAACGATAAAAACACACTGATCTATAGGCCCTTGCTACTATTCTAGGGTCAAGTGACGAAACTCTAAGGTTATAGGCATACAGCATGTTTCGCCACAAAACACAATAGATGGCACTTTTGGGTGACTCCGGATAATCAAATTTTGTATGGATATTCCTGCTACTACAGCTCCAGAGTGTAGAATACGAGGAGAATTCGCCACATGCGAACGATGCTTGTGACAACAGGAGTCATGGAGAATGTATTAACGGGTGTGAAGGCTAAGAATTTCCTGGATAAGATTGTCTCTTTTCTATAGAAACTAAGGATGGACACTTAGTTGTTTTATTGGGAATCTCGGAGCATTCTACAACATAGAGTTTCATCTCTTGACCCTAGAATATAGGAGGGGAGGGGTATATAAATCGGTTGATGGTTAATTCATAGAAAGAATGCACTGTCAATGCTGTGCGTGAAAATGTCGAAAATAATTTTAATAATAATTTTTTAATAATAATTTTAGTTCAATATTCATTTTATTTATAACAATAACGACAACCTTTTCTAATCAAGCCACTAATCGCGTCGAAACTCGAACGTACTTCATGTGACACAATCAGTATGAAAATACCAGTAGGCATACAATGCAAACATATATGACCTTAAGAAAGTTTTCAATGATGACGCTAAGATTGTTCTATAGTTCAGAACGTTTCACTGACTAGTATTCTTCAATTCAATAATACTTTTTCTGGACTATGTACCAACAGACAGACATCCGCTTCTCTCTTGTAGGAAACCATATAACTCTCATACGAAATAGGTCTTATTTTTGGAACATCCTGATATCTTGCTGGCATTATTGAAAACTGTTGACCGCTTCTCTTCTGCAGGAAATTAGCCTAGTTTATGCATACTATATGATTTATTCTTTTAATTTGTTGCCAATGGTATTATATGAATTAGGTCTTTGGATTATGGACGCGGAAATTCTTTAATGGACGACGGTTGAATATTGAACGTCGGATCTGACGCTTGTTATCCACTATGCAGCAGTTCGTGGAGTTCAATTGCATGTTGCACCTAGGGTATTCAAATAATGTTGTACATAACTATTTGAACACCATAATAAATTCTCCTCTACAATTATTGACAGTCATTTTTGTTATGATTGAACACATAAGAATTTGGATGATAGATTCATCTTAGGAAGGTCACAATTATAATGGATCACAGCTGGCAAAATGATGATTTTATCGATGGAAAAACATAATCAACATTTGAGACATGCAGAGATATTTCGTGTATATTCCATATGTTGATTCGGAGCATTGTTTCGACACATTGCTAAATATATTATACACATTTATTTGTACCAACATAGAGATACCGTAACCATTTTGCTGCATGTTTTTGAGTCCATTTCCGTATTTGGTTATCTCGCGTTACACCTACGGAGCATTTAGTTAATGTAGTATTTTATGATTTGAACACCATTCTTCTCTAACTACTGACAACCATTTAAGTAAGTTTTTAAGTGTCATGATTGTACACATAGGAAATTGGATGATATAATCATCTTCGGAATGTTCCCAATTGTAGCTGGCAAAATGATGATTTGATCTATGGTATAACTACGAAAGCCGAGAGGGGACTTCTGACTTCTGACTTCCGACTTCCGACTTCCGACTTCTGACTTCTGACTTCCGACTTCTGACTTCCGACTTCAGACTTAGGATTTTTTTTCTTTTATAATGCATTACATCTTACACATGTAAATTATGAAGCATGGAATAACACAGTATCATTATTATGGAATATTCTACTTAAAAACCTGCTTGCATGTACTTATAATAATCAGATAATCATTGAAGTTTATCTTGAGCTATGTTCTGATTATTAAAATGCGATTTCTAATGTAAATAGAAATGCCCTATGTCAAAAGTTAAAGGCGCCTCATTTACATAATATAATTGCACAATTTGATACCTTACGAATAATCACATTTAATGCGCCCTTTCCACATTTCCACATTGGCGGCGAAAGGTGCACAGCACGTGGACCCCCGTGTGATCTCCGGTTCGTTCTCATGATCCCTCCCTTATGTTTATAACATGGAGCGGGTTTTTCATGTATTGATAACTGATGTAAATATGATAATATGAATGGATCAAATATCCCAATACAGGACTAATAATCTTACATTTATGATAATTCATTATCCATTAAAATATATTCTGGGTTAACCCTATCTGGCCTGTGCTTTTTGGGATCTGTCCAGGGGGCGGGGGGCATTTCGCCCCCCCCTCCACTCCGAAAATATTTTTAAAAAATGTGGTAAGGTAATGTAAAGCATTATCGAATAATATAGTATGATAATTTACGCATCAATGCGACAAGGAGATGTCATTATATTTATCGATTATTCAAATATTATTTACGATTTTCTGCTTTCCTAGGACACACAAAATAACTAAACCTAATTTTGTCAAGCCCAAGCCAAATCATATCATAAGATCGTACCATTACTTCCAAATATAATTAACAAATAATATAAATATTGTTTGTATCGAGGCATTTTAATTCTCTCCCCTCCCTTCTCCAAAACTCTTCATAATTTTGATCACTTAAAGGGAAACTTAAATGGAAAATTAAAACTTCTGTGGGGGAGACATTTTGTTGCCATATATTTCTGAAATTGCCCCCATTGTTCTCAATTTTATTTTATTTTTTCATTTTTTTTGCTTGTAAAGATTTTCCCTGGTTGATGAGAAACTTTCTGGAACTGGTAAAAATTTGATATGCAAATGAGGTATTGGTGAGTTAATTAGATAGACAAATAAGGATATTTAGGATTCTGATATCTTTGCAGTCCATGAACTTGTTTAAGGAGGTGTGTTAGTTGAAATGAATTTTTAATAAATATGAAACGCATAGACCTTTGTTACTCCATATTCTTTAATAAGATATCATAACCCATGCAATTTCAAAATAAAGCCCTTTGTAACCTGTTGATATGAGAACCGTATTTCTATAAATGCTTAGAACTTTTTAGAACTAGTTTTCATGATGCTATAAATAAGCAATATTACAAATAATGAGATTAGACTTATAATAGATTTGTGACAATTCCAGTATAATCTAGCTCATTATCTTGAGTATTTCGTGACATCACCAAATATCATTTGCAATAAATTCCATCAATAGCAGATTTAAACTTCAAACGCAATGTCTCTGTAACCGTGGCCTAAAACTGGACCTAGAACATTGGGGTTCCCTTTTAAATTGCCGATACTAGTAATCAGAAAGATCAAAGCACAAAGTCACAGACGGAAATATGGGTATTATTATCATGTATGTAAAGGTAAAGTTGCAAGGGGTGAATGGATGTACAAAATTCTGAAGTCGGAAGTCAGAAGTCGGAAGTCAGAAGTCAGAAATCGGAAGTCGGAAGTCGGAAGTCAGAAGTCGGAAGTCAGAAGTCAGAAGTCGGAAGTCGGAAGTCGGAAGTCAGAAGTCGGAAGTCGGAAGGCGGAAGTCAGAAGTCAGAAGTCGGAAGTCGGAAGTCGGAAGGCGGAAGTCGGAAGTCGGAAGTCGGAAGTCGGAAGGCGGAAGTCGGAAGGCGGAAGTCAGAAGTCGGAAGTCGGAAGTCGGAAGGCGGAAGTCAGAAGTCGGAAGGCGGAAGGCGGAAGTCGGAAGTCGGAAGTCGGAAGGCGGAAGTCAGAAGTCGGAAGTCGGAAGGCGGAAGTCAGAAATCGGAAGTCGGAAGGCGGAAGTCAGAAGTCGGAAGTCGGAAGTCGGAAGTCGGAAGGCGGAAGTCGGAAGTCGGAAGGCGGAAGTCGGAAGGCGGAAGTCAGAAGTCGGAAGTCGGAAGGCGGAAGTCAGAAGTCAGAAGTCGGAAGTCGGAAGTCGGAAGGCGGAAGTCAGAAGTCGGAAGGCGGAAGTCAGAAGTCAGAAGTCAGAAGTCGGAAGTCGGAAGTCAAAATCAAAATAATCAAGTTTTGGAGAAGGGAGGAGAGAGAACTAAAATGCCTTGATACAAACAATATTTATCTTATTTGTTAATTATATTTGGGAGTCAGAAATCGGAAGTCGGAAGTCAGAAGTCGGAAGTCGGAAGTCGGAAGTCGGAAGTCAGAAGTCGGAAGTCGGAATGTAATGTAATGTAATGCTTTATTTAATTTTATGAGGATTGTGCACAGCCACAAGGCCACGGGGCACTCTCCTCAGATAACATACATATAATAATTTACATACAGAGAAAAACACAATAAATTGTTAAAGTGATCGTAAACCCTCAAGTCAAGTTTCCATTAAATGAAAGACCATTGCAAACAGTGTCGGAAAATATTTATTTTAATTTTTTACGATTTTATTAAGCAGAGTAAACTGCAATTAAAGCATGGTATTCTATGGTGGTCTGTTGCAATCATATTTAGGTCCAGTGATGTCACACTGCCTTAATTCATATATTTCAAACTTTGTATGCACTTTCCAGTGCTTGATTCAAGCTTAAGATGTGTATACTTTGAGTTTCAACACAGACTCATTGTTCCAATGTGCATGTTTCACCAAAATCTGGGAGATGGTGACTCATGATTGTCAAGTCAATTTGAATCTTGCATTTAATTTCCCAGATTTCGGAACATGCACATTGGAACAGTGAGTCTGTGTTGAAACTCAAAATATACATACCTTAAGCTTGAATCAAGCACTAGAAAGTGCATACAAAGTTTGAAATATACGAATTAAGGCAGCGTGACGTCACTGGACCTAAATATGATTGCAACAGACCACCATAGGATACCATGCTTTAATTGCAGTTTACATTGTGTAATAAAATCGTAAAAAATTAAAATAAATATTTTCCGACACTGTTTGCAATGGTCTTTCATTTGATGGAAACTTGACTTGAGGGTTTACGATCACTTTAAAAAGCAAAATGACTACAAATAACAAAATGATGATTTACATACACAGAATAACCAAATTAATGGTTCAATGACAAAATGCGCTTGAGGGTGGTGGGATTTTATAGATAATACTGATGTAGAAGTGGGTATGTCGTTACTTCATATAATTCTAGCTTATTTACAATGGGTCAAATAAATTTTATTTATACAACTGGTAGAGCACTGATTTGATTAGCTTCATCTGTCCCAACGGTTGAGAGTGTTCATGAGCATGAAACCGTTTGGATGCTCTAATGAACTTTTGGACTATTTCAAAAACAGACATATTTGTTTCATAATCAAAGTCAGAGGAGCCACGCAATAATAAATTTAACAAGTAATTTGGACAGTCATAAATTAGAAGAGAGTGGTGTACACCGGGACAGATCAAGTTTGTAATCGAGGTGAGCATTGGCTTTCTCAGAGCGGCGAACATAGGGCAACTCAAGAGGAAATGATAAGGGTCTTCATTGTTGTGATTACAATAATGGCAGATAGAGATTGGGGAGATGTTATACTTAAACAAATGACCATTTAAAGAACTAAAACCTAGCCTCATCCTACACAGTATGACTGAGGTATATCCGCGGAGGGAATTGTATATTTTAGTAAGGTATGAGGGTTGGTTAGTAAAGAATTTGGCCTTAAACATAGTTAATGAGGTTGCATTTCGGGCGGAAGCATGAAGAGAATTCCAATCTTTAGAAGTCTGTGGGAAGAACGAATTTTGAAAACAAGTGAGACGACACCGAAATGTTCTATACTGGTCAGAATTCCGCAGGTTATAATTTCTTTCCATATCCAAGGATACTTTATTCGGACGTAAACGTTGAAGATACAGGTGCGTCACATTTCAATATTTTATAGAATAAAACAAGACGGTGCATCTTTCTACGTTGAGAAAGTGTTTCCCAGCCTAATTCATTTAACAATTTTGAATATGAAGTTCTTCGCATAGCACCAGTACATATAACTGCAGCCTGTCTTTGTATCTTTTCTAAAAACACAGAATTAGTTAACGTGCAGCCGTCAAATACAACATCACTATAATCAAGGAGAGGACGGACTGTACTCTTGTATAAGCAATCCAAGCATTTTCTTTCAAGGATGTGTTTTGTTCTAGACATGACATTGAGCTTTTTGGAATTTCGAGCAGACAGAATTAATATGTTCATCCCATTTCATGTTTTCTTGGAGAATTACTCCTAAGTGCTTATGAGAGGTAACGCGTTTAATTTCTACATTATCAAGATATAATTGAGGGTATGTTGGGTTATGCTTCAAGGATATATACAAGAATACAGTCTTCAGTGCATTGAACGTTACAAGCCACTGAGCTGCTCATCTGGATAGGTACAATGTAGTCAAGGTCGTTGTTGATTCTCAGTTCTGCAATTTTTATTTCAAGTACTGGTTCAAGGAGAGATGTATCGTCAGCGAATAAATTTATATTTGATTGAATGTCATCTTTGATGTCATTTACATATATACGGAATAGCAACGGCCCAAGGACCGAACCCTGAGGAACACCAGCATTGATATGATTAACTTTGGATTCAACACCATTTTGGACAACTTTAATTCTTCTATTTTCTATGTAGCTTTTTATCCACTCGTATAATGTTCCGCAAATGCCAATTTTTCTCAATTTGAACAGAAGACCGTCGTGCCAAACTTTATCGAAGGCTTTGCTTACATCTAGGAAGACCGCGCAAACATCATGGCCTTTATCAAGATATTGAAGTCGGAAGTCAGAAGTCAGAAGTCAGAAGTCGGAAGTCGGAAGTCAGAAGTCGGAAGTCAAAATCAAAATAATCAAGTTTTGGAGAAGGGAGGAGAGAGAACTAAAATGCCTTGATACAAACAATATTTATCTTATTTGTTAATTATATTTGGGAGTAATGGTACGATCTCGTGATATGATTTGGCTTGGGCTTGACAAAATTAGGTTTAGTTTTTTTGTGTCAGAAAATCGTAAATAATATTTGAATAGTCGATGAATATAATGGCGTCGCATTGATGCGTAAATTATCATACTATATTATTCGACCATGCTTTGGAAGTAATTGTGATCAGTTGAATAGAATTTAAAATATTTACGGAGGGGGGGGGGGCGAAATGCCCCCTTGGACAGATCCCAAAAAGCCCAGGCCAGATAGGGTTAACCCAGAATATATTTTAAGTGTTAATGACTGGTATATTTTCGACCTGAATTTGTCAAAATTATCATAAATGTAAGCTTATTAGTCCTGTATTGGGATATTTGATCCATGCATCTTATCATATTTACATCAGTTATCAATACATGAAAAATCCGCTCCGTTTTATAAACAAAAGAGAGGGATCATGAGAACGAACCGGAGATCATGCGGTGATCCACGTGCTGTGCACCTGTCGCCGCCACTGAGACAAGACAGCATTATCCGACGATTAATGTGGAAAGGGCGCATTAAATGTGATTATTCGTAATGTATCAATTTGTGCAATTATATTATGTAATTGAGACGCCTTTGACTTGTGACATAGGGTATTTCGATTTACATTAGAAGTTATCGCATTTTAATAATCAGAACATAACTCAAGATAAAATTCAATGGTTATCTGATTATTATAAGTACATGCAAGCAGGTTTTTAAGCACAATATTCCATAATAATGGTGTTGTGTTATTCCATGCTTCATAATTTAAGATGTAATGCATTATAAATGGAAAATATCCTAAGTCTGAAGTCGGAAGTCAGAAGTCAGAAGTCGGAAGTCAGAAGTCAGAAGTCGGAAGTCCCTTCTCGGCTTTCGTATATAACAGAGCCAACCTATAATTTTCATCGACATTTAAAACATACATGGAATACAGATATTCCGTTTGTTGATTAGGAGCAATGCTTCGACACTTTGCGAAATATATTATCCACGATAATTTGGACAACCTGATTGTAGCATAAAATACGAGGCAGGGCCACGGTATGCTGATGGATATGTGATTTAGAAATTGATAACGACGACTTGGGGATATTGCGCAGATTATTTCTTACTTCTGACTAACAGTCGCGGAACAATAACCATTATGCACTATAACGTGGTCACGCTAAATGCATACTGGAACTCGATAAAATCTTGTCCCAACGCGAGAACATGGATGTGTGTGAAAGAAGACTACACGAATATATGTGGTAGCTCTGGAGTGATAAAGTCAGCGTGGGCGATTGGACGCAACAGAGAGGCAAGTTTTCAACACGGGTTACTTTATCACCGATGTTTGGGTGCAACAGCCAGCGAATAGAAGAGACATATACGCGTCTTGTCGTCTATTAAAGAATTTTCTTGTCCATAGTCTAAAGTATGGTGTTCTATTTGGGCCAAGTTTGCGTCGCGTGGCGACTTTTAGAAACTCGCCACTCGCCACGCGCCGTGGACCTCTCCGGCGCGCGGCGACTGGCGACTTTCTGCTATCTCTTAACCTGCAAAAACTCGCCAGTCGCCACCCGCCGTAAAACACGGCGAGTTTCGCTCTATCTCTTAACCTGGAAAAACTCGCCGCGCGCCACTCGCCGGATGAACCACGGCGCACGGCGACTGGCGACTTTTGACTGTAGTGAAACTCGCCACTCGCCACGCGCCGTGGACATCTCCGGCGCGCGGCGACTGGCGACTTTCTGCTATCTCTTAACCTGCAAAAACTCGCCAGTCGCCACGCGCCGTAAAACACGGCGAGTTTCGCTCCATCTCTTAACCTGGAAAAACTCGCCGCGCGCCACTCGCCGGACAAACCACGGCGCGCGGCGACTGGCGACTTTTGACTTCTGGAATTCTCAGGACTTTTTCTCAAGTGCGCATGCCCGAGGAGCATCAATTATGCAGTTGCAATATCATAAATCACAATCGCGATCTCATCGAATTTGAGGAAGTAAAAAAAATATGGAAACTGTTGAAAGAAATACGTCTTTTCATCTTTAAAAATAGGGTCTTGATAGTTTGTAGGGTTTGTGATACAGGAAATATCAACCCAACAAAGAGCCGCTCTATGGATTAAAACAGCAATAAAGGATCTCTTATACAAAGATATCGCCCGTTTTTCACATAAAACTTACGAAGAGAGAAATTCAATCATCCAGAGAAAATGTTAGCATTTTTCTTACTTTTTTAATCAATATGACGATGACGCTCTATTCGCTTTCTTAATATTTCATACAGCATATTAGTTGACGTTGCTTTTATCTTGTAAAACAAAATTCCCGCGTCGAGTGCTTTATTGTATCTTAAATAAAGAACAATTTCAAAGCGATTCATTCTGAATTGAAAACGATATGCTGTTTTATAAATATATATAGGCACTTATATAAAAAAAGATTAAAAAAACGATTGAAAATGTTGTCTTGGTGTCAACTTTTTAAAATATACCAGCAGATAATAACGAGAGTATGCAAGTTCTGCACAGAAACGGATAACGAGTATTTTAATAAAGAAATAATTGCACATTTGACAAAATTAGATTGCCCTATATGCGTATTGCATTAAAAAGAAACTTGTTTCAAAAAACAACTATATTAATTATTACAGATAGCTTGCATCTTCAAAATTAGTCACATAGCATCAGATGTAGCTGGAGAGTTCATTCATTAGAAATTATGTATATTTATGCACGAGGAAGAGATTTAAAATTAATTTAAATGACAGCATGTTTCGAACAAAATATTCCGATAATTGATGCTCCCCGGGCATGCGCACTTGAGAAAAAGTCCTGAGAATTCCAGAAGTCAAAAGTCGCCAGTCGCCGTGCGCCGTGGTTCATCCGGCGAGTGGCGCGCGGCGAGTTTTTCCAGGTTAAGAGATAGAGCGAAACTCGCCGTGTTTTACGGCGGGTGGCGACTGGCGAGTTTTTGCAGGTTAAGAGATAGCAGAAAGTCGCCAGTCGCCGCGCGCCGGAGAGGTCCATGGCGCGTGGCGAGTGGCGAGTTTCTAAAAGTCGCCACGCGACGCAAACTTGGCCCAAATAGAACACCATACTAAAGGCCCAATTGGTACAACAGCATAGAGCAACATATCAACACACAATCATAACACATAGGACAATTTCCTGCAAAATAGAAGCGGTCAGCACGTTTCAATGATACAGGTAAAATATCAGGCTATTCCTAATATAAAATCCGTATGACCAGTATTCTTACATCCGTATGTTTATTGTAATAAAAGTCCTTATCTAGAGAATGCTGCATCTCATTTACGCTTTGATTGTGACTGTTCATATGAAGATGTTGATGTATATGGAGTTCATACAGTCCGTATCCAGGCAGCGTGCGATATATAGCCAAAATTTGATAAACTTTGAATGGATGCGCTTGTTGGTATAGCCCTGTTTTACACGTTTCTGCAACAAATTCTTGTGACGTTGATTAAAATCTTCATATTTTACACAGAATCTAGCAAATGTTACTTGGCGATACATGCACACGCCATATAACGTGACCCCGCTGGAATATTATTTTCGACTCCGGGTGTTTACGATTTCGAGAGAATCGTCTCTCTTGTCGTGAGGTCGGCGAGAGGGAAGGTTCGCTTTATTTTGATAGAGGTCTAAATATGATGTACCGTTAGAGTTATCTGTTTTCCTTCAAATCCAGTGAAGGTAGATATATATCCCTCACCGTGTCTTTTATATAGCAATTATTTACACTGGAAATATTGTCTATATAGCGCTTGGTGAACAAGAAGCCACGAGCTTTGATAGCCTCCGCATAGTATACATGAACCAAGACGGTCAGTTAGGCCCCGATGAGGAATTGTAGTATAGAGATTCGATTAAGCTGAGGTGGATATATATTGAGTTTTGCAGTACCCACATACATTACATGTCTGAGCTTTTGGAAATAGTGGCAGAATAACAAAATGTTTACCTCCTGAAGGCCCTCATAAACAGATAGGGGCGAAATAGGCATGTGTTGCAGCTTCTAGTACTAGCTATGAATTTGGATGTGTGAGGTGCTTTATGCATTCTGGGATGACCTGTAGAAGACTGAACTAGCAAAGTGAGAAATAATTCAACTGTGGATACAATACATCATAGGAACATCTGGATTATTTCACTTATGTACTCTTCTACTCGTTACCATTCTCTTGTGAGGAATGTGAGCTATTTAATATTCACTAACCGAGCTCCCAGCAGGTTTTCTGCAGCGACGACGAAGCATGGATCCCCTGGGTTTCCGGACGTTAATCTTCGAAAGATATTTACGGATTCTCGTCAGAATCCTCGCCACAGGGCTTCGTTTGGGATGGCGGGAGCCACCAGGCGGTGGTCTTCCGGTCAATGCATCAAATTTGTCACCAAACAATAATTTAAAAAAAAGATATATTACTTTATACCGTTCAACCACTTCTGTTAGTATGTGTCGCATTTAAATATAGCTTTCTACAATTTGTTGCCATATACCGTTTTTGGCTTACAAGAAAACACGCATGTTTTGGCTTACACTGCAGTGCAAAGGAATTGAAACTCTTCTGTGATTCTGGGATATTAATTTAGTCCAAACACAAAGGTTTTAGTAGGACCAGAATGTCAGTCAAAGTTATAAAAATGTACGATCATGTATTACTGGTTTTATGTACTGGATTTGGACAGTGGGCATTTCTCGTCCTTCAGAAACTTAATTTAGCTTAGTAGTTTCATACTTATCAAGAACGGTAAATTTTGTTCATCCTTTCCTAGGAAGCGTGACCCTACCATAAGTCATGTGAGACAGCTATTTTTCACTTCATATACCGGTATGGAGAGTTCCACTGTTTTCACCATCTAAGAACTTGAGTATTGCAGTTCTACATCCGCTCAGAGATGGAAGATCCATCCAATAAGACATTCATTTATGAAATATGTCTCCTTTCTCATACTTGAAACAATATTTCCTTTTTGTCCATTGGGGACATCTCTGTGCCTCGAGTTACCGCGATGGCCCAATGCAGTTCATTTTCGCTTGATTTTTTTTTCTAACCCTGATGATAGCCCGAGCGAGAGATATACATAGATATCGCCTTCGTTAATATAACTTAATGGTTCTATATGATCTGTGTGGTATCTTGGAGATTGATCGCCGCCTAAAGCAACTATTCATGTTACATTGATAGCCATTTGAAAAAAAATGAGAATGCATTTCATCTTGAAAACTGCCTGGTTGAATGCTCACAGGGGAATGAGAAAGGCCACAAGCCCATATTCAGATTTTCTGAGCATAAAATCTGTAAAAGTGGAATTGTTACGGGTCATTAGAAGCAATAATAATGCGGGAAATATGATGGCGTAACGTACAAGTGGCACTTTATTCATTATCCTAACAACTTTCATAACGAGAAAGATCCTTACGAATCTAATATTGATGAATTATTTACCAAGCGGAAAATATATCTAAGCATTATTCATCAATTTTTGTTGCAGCATATTGAAAGATCAATGTCCTTTATTTTGTTCAGTTCTTGGTGATTAGCTAATATGGCAGACTATTATCGAAAATTTATGACCTGGTATGTGTCTGTCCATGGCTTCGGGGAGAACTGGCTGGCTTCCTTTGATGTACAATGATGGCGTGTAGTAGAACATGTAAGCTCTATTTCATTAATTGCCCCGTCGGCTTTTGGGGCACGGAGCGGTGAGTCTTCCTGGCCATAAACCAAGTCGTCAAAAACCCATGCGATACTCTCGGATAAAAAATTCCAGTACATAGTTACTTGGACCAGGTTTGCCACAAATATTGCCAAACCTCCAAATATATGCATCCCTATCGAGTACAAATGCGTCACAGATCAACGTGATACGACGGCCAATACCCCCGTCCATGCCTTACTCTGCACAACAAATGCTTTAATATGACACCAAGCAAGTCACATTTGGACTATATCCGCTAACATATGAGCATATTCGGATAAACCGGTGCTCCCGCTTTCCCACCATAAACCGTGATCGTTTCTGTAATAAATTGCCCGAAACTCGACCTTGTCTTTCACGGCTATATTTTCTTCTGTTTTTCTGTCAGGAAAATAGTCTTTAATGGTTTGATGAGCAGACTACAATGTTTTTTTTCTGTAAAGCCTCCAGGGAATCAAAAGATATCTTCAAAGAGTTGATTGGTCAATTCAAGTTTTTAAAAAGAAATCCTGTAAGTTCATTGGATTGTGGAGAAAATTGGGAGAATATACAGCCAATCACAAAATTTCTGTGAAGGTACATGGCATTGCAATACCTTCGTTACATCATAAGAATAAAGCGCTCAAGAACCACGTTCAATGTGTGAACTCTTTTAAATAGATATTAACTACTTGAATTGGAGCGATATGCAAGAGGTGGCAAAAATCGATGACGTCTGGCGACTAAAAAGCAACCATATGACTCTACAGGAAAACATCCCTCGGCACCTCACATTCAGACCCGAGAATTGGGGCGTAGCCTTAGTATCTCAGCCGCGCTGAAACCCGATCTAGATATTCTATCACTTTCGGGGTCGGTGTAGAGACAAATGCATTGCAATGAAAAGTTGAAGGCATATACTTGACAATGTTGGAAGGTGTAAATTTTTGTTTTTCTGAAGACTACACAGTCAGAAAAATGGTGATGGCCCATTACGATCTATCGGTAACGAGGGCTTGTCTTACCATTTATTGGTGATGACAAATGGTTCATCGTTATTTATTGACGATGGGGCCTGCTCATCATCAATAGCTGGTGGTGAGCAATGAGTGTAGATTTCAGTTCATCGCCATTTATTGGTCATCACCAGTAAATGGCGATGACCATCGCCCTATAATGATGAAATAGGGCGATGGCTCTAACTCATCACCATTTATAAGCGATGCAGCCATCATCTTTATTGATAGCTATCACTATTTTCCAGACTGTATCAAATCTCAACTAGCATGAGAAGCTCCGATATAACTGTTTGGTTTGGACTGTACTTCCTGTGTGGATGTATGTACCTGTAACAAACTCTGTGACGGGAGACACGAAAAAGTAAGTATATACAGCTGTCTCTTCTCCAGCCCCCTCGTTCATAAGATGACACCTGTGGTGGGCTGTACTGGGTGGCACCTGTTTCCATCCGTGGCATTATTGTCCCCCGCCGCAACGCGGCCGGGGACTTTAAAATGGTTCTTGCTTCTATGTGTCCGTGCATGCACGGACATGTCCGTGCAAATACTTCGTAAGCAATAACTTCTAAATGCTTTGTCGGATTCCTCCGAAATTTGGCATCTGCATTCTTTGCGACAAGACGTCTCTTGGTATTACGTTTCAGCAAGATCCGCCTGTAGGTGGCGCCACTGGGGTCTTGCTTCTATGTGTCCGTGCATGCACGGACATGTCCGTGCAAATACTTCGTAAGCAATAACTTCTAAATGCTGTCGGATTCCTCCGAAATTTGGCATCTGCATTCTTTGCGACAAGACGTCTCTTGGTATTACGTTTCAGCAAGATCCGCCTGTAGGTGGCGCCACTGGGGTCTTGCTTCTATGTGTCCGTGCATGCACGGACATGTCCGTGCAAATACTTCGTAAGCAATAACTTCTAAATGCTTTGTCGAAATTTGGCATCTGCATTCTTTGCGACAAGACGTCTCTTGGTATTACGTTTCAGCAAGATCCGCCTGTAGGTGGCGCCACTGGGTCTTGTTCCAATCTTTAGTGCATGTCCGTGCAAATACTTCGTAAGCGATAACTCCTAAATGCTTTGTCGGATTCCTCCGAAATTTGGCATCTGCATTCTTTGCGACAAGACGTCTGTTGGTATTACGTTTCAGCAAGATCCGCCTGTAGGTGGCGCCACTGGGTCTTGTTCCAATCTTTAGTGCATGTCCGTGGATGTTCGTGCAAATGCTTCATAAGCGATAACTCCTAAATGCTTTGTCGGATTCCTCCGAAATTTGGCATCTGCATCCTTTGCGACAAGACGTCTGTTGGTATTACGTTTCAGCAAGATCCGCCTGTAGGTGGCGCCACTGGGTCTTGTTCCAATATTTAGTGCATGTCCGTGCAAATACTGCGTAAGCGATAACTCCTAAATGCTTTGTCGGATTCCTCCGAAATTTGGCATCTGCATTCTTTGCGACAAGACGTCGCTGGTATTACGTTTCAGCAAGATCCGCCTGTAGGTGGCGCCACTGGGTCTTGTTCCAATCTTTAATGCATGTCCGTTCATGTTTGTTCAAATCCTTCGCGAGCGATAACTTTCGAACAATTTGTCGGATTTCTTCGAAATTTGGTAAATGCATTCCCTGCGACAAAACACCGTTGGTGATGCGTTTCAGCAAAATCCACCCGGAGGTGGCGCCACTAGAGTTCATTCCATTATTCCATGCTGCAAGTGATAACTTAGAAACACTTGGTCGAATTTCTTTGAAATATTCTACATATGTACCTTTCTGGGCAACATGAGAAACGTTGCGGCTCATCGGATTCTTCTCAAATTTGGCATGCATTTACCATGCCAGGAGCTGTTGCTTGGGATTGCCTTTCACTCACTTGCACTCACAGGTGGCGCCAACTGGTGGCAACATCATAAATTCGTTTCCGGGTAATAACTTGAGAACTGACCATCGGATTCTTCTCAAATTTTGTATGAATGTACCGTGACATAAGATGTCGCTTGATAATGCATTTCACTGACTTGCGCCTAGAGGTGGCGTCACCTGGTGTCAAAATCTAAATTTGGTTTCTGGGCAATAACTTGAGGACCCTCATCGGATTCTTCTCAAATTTGGTATGCAGATGTCCCCACGATACCATGTTCCTTGGGATTGTATTTTTCCCGCTTCTGCCTACAGGTGGCGTCTCCTGGTGGAAAAATTTGTTTCCGGGCAATAATTTGGCAACTGCTCATCAGATTATTCTCAATTTTGTATTCATATGTCACCCGCCCAAAATAACTTGAACACTGGTGGGCATCTATAGTACCGGCAATAACTTGAGGACCCCTCTTCAGAGTCTCAAAGTTCATATGCCGATACCATGACATGAGATGTCATTTGGGATTGTGTTTTGCCTGCTTGCACCTACAGGTGGTGACTCCTTGTGGCAAAGTCTAAATTTGGTTTCTGGGCAATAGGTTGAGGATGCCTTCATATTCTTGTCAAATTTAGTTTGCAGATAATATGCCATGAGTTGTCTCTTGGGGTTGCATTTCGGTTACATAATTTTCATGCTACATGGTAAAGAAAATATATTACAGTAGCAATCAACATTCAGTCAGCCATTCGGAGTTGATCTCAAAACCTGGGAAGGTGGAAAGACCCCTCTGCTTCTTACGCCTGTGAAGTAGCTGTTGCCATCCTCATGAATATCTTCTGAAACCGACAGCGCTTATAAATATTGCTGCCATTTTGGCGGGGGACCTAGCATCCTCTGGCTGCTTGTTTAGATTCAAACTTCGTTAGGAGGGCAATTGATTGAAAATTAGGTGACCGTTACGCGGTAAAATGTTTGATATGCAAATATACGATGGATAGCATAGAAATTCCACTCTCATATCCACGGGTCTCTGGAAACTGAAAAGCTAACTGGTATTCCACAAAATTATTTATTTCAACATCAGTCTCGCTACACCAAACTTGCATTCCATATATCTCCCTTACCAGTGAAAGGTGTCGGTAGGAATAGTCCCCACTATCATCAATTAATGTACCGGACTTTTGACCTTGATATCTTGTTGTTATGGTTGGAGTGACCTCATCTTCACTACGTCAAGGTTTCTTTTTGAGCCAAATGCGAAACCTTGACCATCTTACAATAGCCGACCGCGGTCCGCCCGCTTTCAGTGATTTTTCCACTTGCCTGGCTTGTGGAGATGATTACGTATTTTTTCAATGAATTATGAAAATTAATATAATAATTTTTCCTTCAGATCGATTTGAAAAATATTTTTCCTTTATACATATATTTTTTTATAATTGATTGAAAATGTACGTATTCACCTATCACCAAATATCCCACAAACCCGGCAAAGCTGGTGTTTTCGAATCTGTTGCCAGGGTCGCTGTTGCCAGGGTCGACTCGCTGCAATCAAATGATCTGATTGGTCAATATACACAAGATGTTGCTTTGCTGATTGGCTGAAAAATATATTCGCATTTCCCATGAACATGATATATTCCCATGTGTACCAGGGGTGTCTAGGAGAGAGATACCCTTGGTCTATTGAAGTCAAAGGACCTTGTATCTTCACATGGGAAAACGGCCCCAGGTCAGGTGCAATAAAGAAGTACTAAAATAAAATACTTCTATTACAAGAAATTGTTCAATTGGCTAAGAGCACAATATTATATTGTATACTCAGAAAAAACTCCAAGCCAATGAGTCTCATGATTCTCAAGTGACAGGGTCGTGAAGTAGTGCGTTTGTGCAAAATAGTTGATTCTGGAGTGAAAACAATTCCTATTGTTCTCTTCAAACATATGAAGATAAAGGATAACCAGAACCAGATTTGGTCTACTACTACGTATTTCAACAGCGAGTATGCTGTATCAACCTGGTTCTGGTTATCGTTTATCTTCATACGTTTATAGAAAAAATATGAGGCATTTTCGCCTCAAAATTGGCGATTTTGCACAAATGCACTACCGGTACTTCACGGCCCTGTTATTCGAGTATGATGAAACCCAGTGTCTTGAAACATTTCTTATCATACAATATCATATTGTACTTCATGCCAACTGAACAATTTCTTGTATATGTAATATTTTATTTTTGGCACGTTATTGCACCTGTTATGGGGCCATTCACCCATCTAAATATACCTGGTCCTTTGAAGGTTGAATTCAGATGAAATTCTTTACTTTATTTTCATACATTTCACTACATCAGAATGTTCAAGAAGACAATAATTATGAACACAAGACAAAATACTCGTCAAATAATATACATATGTAGTCCTTAAACTTTGCTCCCCTTGTTATCAAAGCAGAAGTGGCGATGGCTGGCATTTCGAATTTACGATATTTTTCTTGACTTCTTCTCGGTGGGAAAGAGATGATCATATTCATTTTGAGCTTTGGAATGATTTTGTCAGATGATGCGCACATTCATTCCGATATGACTGCACATTTCGACCCTTAGATCAACAAGCGCTGGATGAGCGCAAAGACCCCCGTCGAGGCAAAAGGGTCCGTAGGGGAATACATCACTGAATAACATAGGGCCGGATGCCGAGCTCAATTTTGTATTTGTTGGACGTTAACTTCACCAATGGTAATTAACCTGGTATTGAGGGTTCCCCACTAGCATGTCCAACTACATGTGTAGGGATGTGGAAGTCACATTCCCCGCAAATAATTTTTGTCTGATTTCACGTGCTTGAAATATTGGGGTATGGAATATAGTATATTGATGGAAAACCTGGAATACTGCTTGAGACATTCGGCTCCTTCCCACCCCCACATCCCCCTGAGAGGACGCCCCCACCCAAATCAACACGTTAGCGGCAGAAATGAGGCCATGTGTGCCTAGTTTTACCAACTTGCTTGTAATTTTGTGCTATCTAGGCCCTACACATCAACACTTCATATTTTGTATGTGTATAGTATAGCATCCTCATTGACAGAATCCTCTACAAAACACACCTGATTTTACCGACAGTCCGTTCTGATCTGTCTCAGCATCATGTGATGAGGATTCAATGCGCTCGGAATAATTTTGTATACTGGTGTTACAGGTCACCTTCACCATAATGTATCAATTACCATGAACTTGTACATGTATCACATCCATATTGAATGGTGATGGCTGATGAGAATATTGCCCATATGGAACAAATGGCTGAATTCCAGCGAATGAAAAGTTAATGTCAATCATAAACAACATACAATTAATAATACTATCAAATAATTATCAATATAATACAGACAATATTATGACTAAATCATGGTAACAGATATTCAAGGGTATATATGTCTACACTAAACTGAAGGAGACCCAAGATGCGTATTATATTATGTTGTAAAACTTCATTTGCTAATCTCGATTATGTTGCTTATTGTGAAAATAAATGAAATTATGAAAATAAATTAAGTATGATTGCCCATTGCCCTCAAATTAGAAATATCTTCAGCAGCTAAAGTTAAGCCGATCATAACAATATATAACACCATGGTATTGTTGTAATATCACCCAGGTATTGATCTTTGGTTAAGAATGTAATGAGATACATATATACCTGTTCTTTGTGTTATTCTGTATGCAGTTCATTCTGTATGTATTTTATACATGTACATATACCAGAAGTGGAATTGAAATTTGAATAAAATAATCAAAATATGTTCGGTTTTTACCTCTACTCAGGAAATGAAGTCTTTGTTTCTAGAAGCTAAATCATTTCAGACACATTCAAGTCCTCACCTGGTCAAGGGAGATAATTTTGTAAAAAAACAACAAGTATAGATCCACACTGGCGCAGACCAGAAAGTTTTATGACCTTTGATGATATTTGTGGAGCATGCTGCAGGACTTCAACTTTCATGAATCTGATATTATCCACATAATCCCATTCTACATGATATTTTTGCCATAGCACCGATAAACTAGATCCCTTCATTTATGTGTTCTAGATCCAGGAGCTATTGGGAGCTGCAGGTTTTGTAAAAGTTAGATCCAATTATTCTGAGAGAAGGAATGAAGTCCGGCATGGTTGGTTTAAGTTAGAACTGGGCATCCTTGGAAATGTCTGACCGATTGACACATGTATCACTCTGCCGGTGGTCATTACATGTGTAATGTTTATTTCCTGAGGAATCAGCTGATATCCAATGGGGGGGGGAGGGGGGGTGGGGTGGGGTTGTGGCCAATCACTGACTCTGATTTTCACCACCTCTGTCATTCCACACCTTTCTGACACAGCTGAACCAATCAATAGTCTGTTTTGGTTTTTCCATTTCATCCAGTACATCCATTGTGTAACAGTCCTGTTGCATCTGATATCAGAAGTGCTGAATCCATGACCTGCAGGTTGGAATCAATTGTATACATATTTAATATCAAAACTCACTTCATTGAAAATGTTTATGGCCTTCATTATATTTCATTCTTTCGTCATACACAACAAGATGAAATCCATTATTATACCAGTTCACAGCTTTCATACATGTACTTAATAGAACTGGGACCTGACCATGTTACAAGAATTGGCAAAAGTATGAAATGAGAACTGAGTACTATGAGAACTTAATCCAATCTATGAGTGATCAATAATATGAATTCTGAAGAACGATGATGGATCTTGAGCACTTTGATTGCTGGAGTCATGCTAGTGGCATGAGCATGATAAGCAAGGTGTACTCCATTATACCAGTTCTCACAGCATACGTGTACTCAATAGTGTTGGGACCTGAATGGTATCCTTACTCAAGGTAATTTGAGAATAGATTCAAGAATAATTTTTAACTCAGTGTATTGAAATGTTAATTGACATGTATGCTGCTGGGAGATGAACCTTTGAAATGGGTATTGCAGGCCTGCAAGTGGCTCACAGTGAAAATATAGGAGAAAATATAGGAGGAAATTTGCAAAAATATAAGAGAAATATAAGAATTTTCAGAATAAAATATAGGAAAATATAGGAAATAAAGGAGTGTAAGACAGGTCTGTACTACATTGTGTGTTCCAAACTTGGTAGTTTTCTGGTGTTTAATCAAATGACTTTCACCGAATGTGGTCCTAGTGGTGATCTTTCAAGGCGACCTGTCCTGTTATTTGATTCAGCATAGAGAGATTGAAATGTTTTCATATTTGCCGAGCGAAGCGAGGCGAAAAAAAAAATCTGAAATGTATTTCTTCATGTCAGTTTGACTCATTACAGAGCATTGATGAAAGTTTTCATGAGAAAAAGTCAAAATATAGGAAATATAGGAGGCACTTGAAGGCCTGGAATTGGGACAGAGACACATGTGGTTTGACAAACAATAAACTATGATTTGATGCTTCATTGCAATAATGCTGGTAAATATTTTATAAATGCACAAGAAATTCATGCCAAAAGGCAAAATAAATACCCCCCCGCCCTCCCCCCGCCCCAAAGGAAATAGAATTTATCAGCAAAATTTAGAATATTTTTTTTTAAACAACCAGGCTGGTGGATTATCAGGGCAACGATTTGGTGTAAGACTCACGAAATATAATTGACAAAGGATCTGCTGGAAGTTGTATTGTCAGTCTTTTGTCCAGGATATTACCTTTTCAATGGGAGGTCTTACACCAAAGCCTTGCCGATATCAGTGGCGTGCATAACCTCCCGTACACTTGATATGCAACAACAACAACTTGGACTATTTGGTTGGCTTCGGCATAAGTCATCAGCTGACAAATACTTTCCGATATATAGAATGACTGGCGTATACTAGGAATCATTGTGTTGTAATGACATAAAATGGCGACAAAAAACTTACCAGAAAAACGGCAAAAAATCGCATCGTCCATCTCTACAAGCTGGGGAGCCGCCATGTTGAATCTTCCCTGCTAGAAGCCACCAACCTGACTGCCGTAACTCGTGAAGCATGATGCGATGTGGAACCCGACTACAGAGGCAAGGCCCATTGAAATGCATTGCAATGAGGGTTCCCCATTATTTCATTATTGTCCAAAAAGAATGCCTCAAAATTTCTTCGGGAACCATGGTAAACCCTATAGGAAATCACATGAATCGTGGGTTCCCCATATGACAATTATTTGGCGGGAGATTTCACGTTGCATTCCTAGACCTCCGTCTGATCGATGGAGGTAAAAAGCATTAAGTAAGAACATTGACATTGATCTTCGACCGACTGGCTCACAAACTTTAGCATCTTGTTGCATTGTAACTCAAAATATTGTCGATCATATACATGTAGTCTTAGAGTCATATAACAATGGTAAAAGGTTCTCATCTCACCCAAAGTCATAGTATCTCGTTATCATATAATAATTGAATTACTAGTGCGTAAACACCAACGGGGACACCAGATTGAATAAAAACCCACAATATTTTCTGAAAGCATTCTAAATATGATAGACATGTCCAGCAGATACACAAACTTGTTATATAGTGGCATGGGTGTAAACGAGGGGTATTTTGAGTTCAGGGAACGAAAGGATAAGAACCGGTATTCTTAATAACACACTCAGCTCTTTTAGGTGACCAATAAGTGTTCTGAATACTATTGTACTCTTAATAATATAACCTGGTCTAATAGATACGGCATAATAGGATGTGGTCAGGTTGCTTTGACCTTGAAATCTAAGATAAATTACCGGTACTTGCTACCCAGTCCAGTTGCCAGAATGACAGGTAATAAAGCAAAATTAGGGCATTCGTCATCGATCTCGCAAAGCTTGGCAATATTGATTTTCAATACAAGCAACAACGCCACGTGCGCACGATTCCAGATACGATACTTCTTCGTAGATATAGTTAGTTGTTTGGAAGCAATAGGGATACGCCATTCATTATCTATTTCTACAGCTGCTTATGTTGTCATTGAATGCCAAGCAGTCCCCTCTTAATTAGAGTTGCAATTATAGGCATTGATAATCCATTCTTGTTTATCCATTGGGATTAGTTGATTGTACTTGCTAGATATAATATTGGTCTTGATATTGGCTCTGAAATTCAGCAGGTTGCCGTCGTCCACAGACGATTGCCCAGTCGAAGGTTGGAATATTCTCCTTGAGTAATACTGATAGCACTAAATTCTAAGCAGGCATAAACAAATTCCTATATAACCACCATCGCGCTACCAGGAAAGTCTGCAGTACCGTGCGATGGTGCGCAAAACGAAAATTTGAATAAATGCTATTTATCTCTAAAGAGAGAAGCGGACGGTTAACAGTTTCCAATGGTATCTGCAGGATATTACCATGTCCCCGTCACGTTCCAACAATGACTAGGTACTCTTTTATAGAAATGGACTTTATCTGTTGTATTTAGATTAAAAAGAGTTTCTATAACACGTGTGAGTGACGATTTCAACCACGGAGAAAATGCATGCTCTCCTACCATGGTTATATATAGGCTGAAACAGAGTTACAAGCTACAAAAGAATGAGTGATGTTTACATGCGAAAAATTCTTTTGTGTGTGACGGTAATAAATCTAATATTTGGTTGAATCTAATAATACCTGCAAAGAAGTATACATACGGAAATATCAGCCTGGGAATACTTGTTATGGCCAATTGCATAAAAAAGAATTTATGGTTCATCAAAATGTACTTCCTGCCATATTTTGATGTATTTGAGGCATTTATTCGAAGGATTTCCTCTTGTGACAAAAAACAAACAAACCAAAACTATATTTTTGAACAAGATATTGGGAAGTTTGATCATTTGAAAGTACAAAGTTTGATTTTGGTTTAAGGTTTTTTGTCACCAGAGAAAATCATCTCTATATAAATGCCTCAAAACTAACAAAATATGCCAGGGAGCAGCACATTTTGATGAATCATAAATTCATTTTTCTGCAGCTGACCATCAGTATTTTTCCCAGGCTGATATTTCAGTGTATATTCTTTAGGAAAAATGTGGTTCTGTAGGTTTTGGATTAAAAAAAAAGCTTTATTACCGTCACAGACAGACGAGTTTTTTTCCGGATATAAACATCCCACGCCTTTAGAGAAATATATCCTGAACGCCGCGATCGTATTTTTTTGCGAATGTGTGATATATTCATCCCCAAATCTGAGAAATTCCATATAAATACAAGCGCCTAGTCCGACATTCAATATGTAGACACCTGTACAGGCCTTTTGGTCTTTGTGGGAAGTTATATATGTTGGCATTGTGGGAAGTTGATGCTGGGTCGACATCGGGCCTTACAGACTAGTCTTTTGTGTTAAATGCCGTCATTTTCATCTGACGACGATATAGCTCACCAATCCCCAGAGTATACGACTTGTCACAGCCACACAGCTCACCAATTACCAATATACGAGTTGTCAGAGCATTTGCATCATAGCTCTTTAGATTTGTATCTAATACCGCTTATGCCGGTGGTCATGTGGTCATGTCATCCAAGTTGCCGCATGAACAGATACAATAAAAGCGTACCTGAGATACAACACATATCACGTTCGTTAGATTCTTGGCATGTGCTTTAGAATAGGTTAACCAGACGACTATACTGTGAAGTCATGTGGCTCTGTCAGTATGTAGGCACCTCTTCCCACTTTCCTTATATGCGTTGCAATGAGAGGATTTCCGCGTTATAATCTAGAGACCTGACACGTGTAACAACATAGCACCAAATTAAAAAAAAAATCCTATTATATACATGAACGCAGGCAAGTTTCCCGCAAGAGAAAAGCGGTCAACAGTTTTCGATAATGCCGGCAAGACATCATGATGTCCCAAATATCGAAACCGTATCGTTGATCAGTATTCTTAACCTTATCTGTCCTGGGCTTTTTGAGATCTGTCCAGGCCTAGATTATTTTCCTTGCCACACGAGCTAGGGAGCTGAAACTTACCACACTATACCCTTGAGTCAAGTTCTACCAGAAAATGTAAGAAAAAAAATCAATCCAAGATGTCCGCTTTAATGACGTCAGAGTGATAAATTAATAAATATTAATCTGATGTGAAATCAAATAGTTTTTGCCCACTTTTCCTCGCGGTAAAACAGAAATTTCGAAGAAATATGGCGAAGACATCGCGGTACCCCAGGTGGCCGCCATGTTGAATTTACCAATGATCCTCTGCTCGGGGGTTATGCAAATAGGCTTAAAATGACCCTAACATGATAAACTATAAAGTCAGCTCTCAATTTTTGGTCGTTCCGGAGATAGCGCAGAAAGTTTGGTAGGGGGGGCGGGGGGGGGGGGGGAATAATCCTAAGTCTGGTAGGGCTAATCCATATGATTTTCGTTAAAAAAGTGGTTATCTAGAGACTGATGTATCTCACTCGCGCTTTGATTGTGCTTATTCGTATGAACGCCATGCCTATCTTGAGGTTCATAAGGCCCCTAGCCCCGAGTGAAACGCAATTAGACAAAAGTTACGACTGAATATTGAATGACGGACTAGGCGCTTGTATTACAAGTTTTTTCAATAATGTCTTATGTCGTTGATTAAAATCGTCACTAGCAAATGCTACTAGGCGAGATATGTATTGTGACTTTCGTGGTATACCGAAATGCACTGCGCCGTGGGGTTAATTTGTGACTCAATAACAAGAAAAGAAATATGGTGTGATGAAAACTGTTCAATAAAATGAGGCACCGACAATGCCAAGAATTTCAATATTTGGCTCAGCTGAAAGACAAACCACCCTGGTCGACATGGTATGTTGTACTTGGACATATCCGCGTTCAAGGCAACATTTCTATTGTAACGCTATCTAGCGTCATTATCCAAAGCATACTGTCCTTTGTTGACGCCATGATCCCGTCGTCAATCCGGGTGATTCAGAACGCCACAACACGACGTTGCAGTTCAAATGTATCAGATATTTATTCCAAGTATGGTATGACATGAGAGTAGAATATTAAACACACAAAATAATGAATAGATAAACAATGATGAACAATATATTGGAGTATTTATTATACAAATTATCGGCTGTAGACAGAAGATGTAGAGGATAGAAGCTGTTTACGTTCGTTAAGTATTTCGTGTAGAAACTGTCCAACAAAAGTAGAGTTGACCTCTGGGCAGTCCAATATAATGAGGCATTTTTCTAACGAAGTAAGCCCCTGTGTTAGTGGAAATTCTGAAATAAAGTGTTGCAAGTAAAATGATGTGTTAATGGAAATTCTTAAATGAAATGTTGCAAGTAAAATGATTGTTCGTTGGGCCAATGCTGGACATTCTATAATAAAATGGACTTCGTCCTCTACAGACAATTTACATAGTCTGCATTTCCTGTCCGGTCTCGCAGTTTTCCTGTATCGACCAGTTTCTATTTCAAGCCTGTCGGAACAGATGTGTAATTTAGTTATTGCCTTTCCATGATCATGGTTGTTAACAGTGTATAAATAATCAGCAATTCCAAATTCATCGTGTATAAGTTTGTAATAAATAAGTTTTTCGGACCCTTGGAGTTTACTGTTAAAATGGCATACATAATTATCCTGCAATATGTTATTTATTTCGTGTTTGTGTTTCTTACTTAATGACAAGTAGCAATAATTCAAGGACAGATTTGTCCATCATTAAGTATGTTTATGTATGCCACCCTGTATATGTGCTACCTGCAATCACTTGCTACAGGTTATCGAATCAAGAAGTATGATCCGCTCTTTTTCTAAAGTTTCTATGTGATTGATGTGTTTAACCATCATGGCGTGAATATCGTTAATAAGAGGGTAGCGCCCGAGCGCAGACTTGCAGGCAATGTGGGTTGTATTTTTGCTGACTTTAGTGTGATTGTGATTTAATTTGCAAAATTTAGTGTGAAGTCTTTCAAATGGTTCAGGCTCATATATAGGTCGAAAAATTCCCTGAAGTTATGATTCTTAATATTACTATGTAGATCTGATGCCCAGATTTCAGAGTTGTATAATATGATAGGTTTTATTAAGGTATCAACTTTATTGTATATATGAAGAGGAGGTGCCACACCTTGAAACGTTTTATGTATCTTGAAAAGGGCTTCGGTACCTTTCTTACTAAGGCCTTCGGCACACATAAACTTTCCGTCAGAATTGATGGTGCAGCCCAAATATGTAAAACTATTTGCCATTGGTAAATAATTCACATTTAAGATCAATTTAGTTTCAGGAATATTTAAATTACGACGTTTGGATATGAACATGCATTAGGATTTTAAGGAATTTATTTCAAGATACCAAAGTTTACAATACTGACTAAGCGAATCCAAATAGTGTTAGAATCCTGTGTCGCTTCAGACAGCAGCATCAAGTCATCAGAGATGAGACAGATGCTGAGACAGTTTTATTGAGTGGCAACATGTTTCAGAGATGTTTAAATCGTCAATAAATATGTTGAATAGTAACGGACTTAAAGTGTCACCATGGCGCACACCGCCTTTAAAGGGAAAGAAATCGGTTATGGAATTATTAAATTTGATTACTATCTCTGTGTTTTTAAGAATTAAGAATTAAGGATTAAGAATACTGATCAGCGATACGGATTTTATATTTTTGGAACATCATGATGTCTTGTCGGCATCATTGAAAACTGTTGACCGCTTCTCTCTTGCAGGAAACTAGCCTATGTTTATGTATACTATGATTGTCTTCTTGAATTTGGTGCTAATACTGTTATATGGAATGTGGAATATGTCTGGATTATAGACGCGGATATTCTTTAATGGACGACGGCTGAATTATGAATGACGGACTAGACGCTTGTAATTCGTACATACTCTTAATTATTTGACAAACATTGCCATCAATTCCGAGTCGTATGAGTCGCAAGAGACCTCCTCTTCAGACTGTAGCGAAGGCTTCTTTGAAGTCAATGAAACAAATATGTAAAGTCTTCTTTGGTTTATGTAGGTACTTGTCTGTGATTTTTTTTTATAAATAAGTTATCGGAAGTTCTGCGAGCTTTACGGAATCCAGATTGATTATCGGAAACTGAATTGCTATCTTCTATATGGCTGTTAAGCCTATCCAACACTTGAGAATACTTTCCCGAGGCAACTTGTTAATGTAATATCGCGATAGTTTGAGGATCCATTTTGTCACCTTTTTATGTCGAGGTTTGATAATACCTTCAGTCCAACTGTCGGGAAAGGTTCCACTATGAAATATAACGTTGAATAATTTGACAAGGGATGAAAGGATTACATCTTCACCGTATTTGAGCATCTCATGTATAATACCACCCAAGCCACATGCTTTGTTAGTTTTTAAGTTATTAATAGCACCAGATATTTCTTAGTTATGTTTATCAAGACTGGGATTGTTTAATTGTTTACTTTGTCTGGTTTGTAGCTCATCCAACAGTCTTTGGGGTATTCGTTTCATTTTCAGCGTTTATCTCCTGGAAATGTTTGTGAATGCGATTCATTAGTTCTGGAGGGAAATCTAGCTCATGTTTGTTCTTTTCGAGTAAGTTATTTAAAAGCGCCCAGTATTCCTTGAGACTTTAAGACTTTGTTGCTGTGTTTGTTACATTTTTTTTTTCTTCTTAACTTTGAGTAATTTAATATTGCTATTTTTGTCAAAAGGGTTATTGAACAAACGTCTGGCCAGGGCTCGGAATTCTTTATTAAGTCCGACAACATTATTTGTTAACTTATGTTTATTTCGCTTGTTAGTAGTTCGCCGCTTGCTAGATGTGGTTTGAGAGGGTGCTGTTTTAATGGCTGCTGAATACAATATGTTATTTATATCTTCTATTGCAGAGTCTATTTCCATGTCTGTATGTTAAATGTCGGTCTGCATAATTTCTTGTGTCTTACTCTGTGACGTTGGTGACAGAAGCCCTAAAAATATTGTCTGCTGTTATTTTTATTAATTCGAATTTCTCTCTGAAGATCATGCAATTTGGGTTTATTAACAGATTGGTAAATGAACTTACATTGCAGAATTGTTGAGATAGAGAAATGAACTGAATTTGGTGTTAAATTATTTGTATCAGAAAGTAGCAAAATTACACCCCAAAGTGATAAATCATCCCCAGTCGTGAAGGGGCTAATGCGCCATATGGAGGTCCTATATATACTGTCCAGAAAAGGATAGTTTACGATGTCAAAATTGTAATCATCTCTCTTATCGGAAAGTCGACGAGACGGCCCTCTTCATTTGTATAGAGATATACCTGTATGTCTGATTATCTGTCATTAGGATAATCGGTTGTTTCTTCAAATCCAGTGAAGGTGAATATATATCCTTCACTTCGCCAATAATATAGCCATTACCCACAGCGAGAAGATCGTCCAAATAGCGTTTGGTGAATGAGAAGGAACGGGATATCAAATGGACTGTTTTCGATAGCTTCTGCATATATAGTTGTATTCACAAGAGAACAGATACAGGTCAGTCAAAAGGGGTGTACAACCTGCACAATATGACCAAAAGATAACCTGGATGTGCTAGGTTTGTCAATTGATTGAATAACTGGACAAAATTTGACAAAGAGGATGTGGCAATCACAGAATCTGATTGGACAGTTGGTAATGTGCAAGTCCTCCATTAGTATCCACTGGGATACACCGACGTCTGGTATATAACCCCATCGAACTGGTTTGTGCAGTATTTATTGACATCAATAGAAACTGAGTTCCGTCATCCCCTTATTCCTAACCACAGACAAGTTGGCTTATTTTTTTTTATCAAATTCGATTTTCGAGTCAATAGTCAAATTTTATTTTATTTTCCTAAATTTTATTTTAGTCTGGCGGCCGTTCTTTAAAACATTACGAAGGTTCTAAAAATATGGTTCCCACCTTTGAGTAGATTTACCATAGCAATGGTCATCAGTTTAACACAATGTTATGTTTGATGGAGCGCAAACTACAGATCCATGTTCACCATGTTGTCATCCTTTCGGCAATCGTTCCATATTCGTATTGCGCTCTGATTGAACCTTTTCAAATCAAAAAGTTTTTAACACAACGCTATTCTATGGATAACAACTTCTTTATTGCTGTGGAACTGACGTTTCGTTGGAGATACTTCCAACTTTTTCAAAGCTAATGAAAGAAAACAAAAAGTTTTTGTATGGTGGTATCAGTGACACCGAACTGAAGTTACCAAGATTATCATTTCTTGGTTTAGAATTATATTGACCTTAGAATTTGTAATCGAAACCAAGATTTACATGCTTCTTTTTTGTCTCGAGAATGACATACCTAAATTATATTCAGATAGTTATCGTTTGTCAGGAGGCGTACTTTGTCAGGAGGCGTACTTTGTCAGGAGGCGTACTTTGTCCAATATAAAACGTCGCGTTCAGCAATATTTTAGCTATCGAAGGCCCCAAAGTTTGTATCTAAAGCTTGGAATATACTCAGGAAAAACGGTGATGGTGATGGCGTGAAGGGTGATGGCAAGGCCTCATCACCCTGAAAAGGTGATAATGGCATATTTGCACTCATTGCTTATCACCATAAAATGGTGATGGCCATCACTATTTAAAGGTGATAGTGAAACAAGGTGATGGCTCTAACTGATCACCCTTTTCCGATGATGCTTTCATCACTTCTTTTGTGACAGCCGTCACCTTTTTCTGACTTTAGTCCCAGGCCTACCAAAAACAGGACTCGCCAGTTACCAATGTTGATGTCAGTATGGAATGGCAGCGCTTTTATTACTACTAATGGCTACGAGCGCGGGAACTGGACATTGTAAACTACGAAAGCCAACGGATTATAGGAGTCAGATCCAACATTTAATATCCAGTCGTCGTCCACAAAACAATCATTAATTCGCTCTCAATTCTACGAAGCCGTAAAAGGGACATGGAAATTATTTTTTTCAGCCCCTATTTTTTTTTTATTTTTTTTTTTAAGTCGTTATAACGAGTTATTTTTATTTATTTATTTTTTTTTTATTATGTCGTTATAACGACTTAATTGACCAATGAAATTCGAGCATTAAGTCGTTAGAACGACTTAAAAAAAAAAAAAAAAAAAATAGGGGCTGAAAAAAATAATTTCCATGTCCCTTTTACGGCTCCGTACAATTCAGTCCCACGTTTCCGTACATGAATAATCTGGTACACACAACAATCAAATAAAATTGAGCGCAACATAAAAAGGGTGGTGAGAAAAGATGCCGGCGTACTGAGAAGAAGTGATATACCCCACAGGCAAATATACTGACTGCATATTTCTTAAAACATCACAAGAAGCAAAACCGATCTCTGTGACAAGTTGTATTGCATGCGATTTTATTCTATATATCCGTGTGGACATCTTGGATGACATGACCACACGGCCCCTATAGCACCAGCTTGAGCGGTAATAGATACAAATATTTAAAACTGATGATGTAATAGTCATATCAAGTCATCTGATAGAAACTATGACCGTTAGATAGACGAAACGGCCCAAACGAGGGAGTATTAACCCTACCAAAATGCCCCCCCCCCCATCTAACTTTCTGCGCTATCTCCGGAAGCACAATACATAGAGAGCTGAAACTCCGTGACTTTATAGTTTATCATATTGGAGTCATTTTGAGCATAACCCCCCGAGCAGAGGATCATCGGCAAATTCAAGATGGCGGCCACGTGGGGCTTATGCCGGTGCTAGGGGCCGTGTGGTCATGTCATCCGAGTTGCCACATGAACAGGTACAATAAAAGCGTACCTGAGATACAACACATATCACGAATCGTTAGATTCTTGGTATGTGCTTTAGAATAGGTTAACCAGAAGACTATACTGTGAAGTCATGTGGCTCTGTCAGTATGTCGGCACCTCTTTCCACTAACCTTATATGCGTTGTAATTTTTACCTGTATATGGCGAGATTCTGCTGGTGGACGTTGGCCCGCCCCCTGTACAGAACTTTTGGTCTTTGATATATGTTGGCATTGTGGGAAGTTGATGCTGGGTCGACATCGGGCCTTACAGACTAGTCTTTTGTGTTAAATGCCGTCATTTTCATCTGACGACGATACAGCTCACCAATCCGCAGTGTACGAGTTGTCACAGCCACACAGCTCACCAATTACCAATATACGAGTTGTCAGAGCATTTCCATCATAGCTCTATACATTTGTATCTAATACCGCTTATGCCGGAGCTAGGGGCCGTGTGGTCATGTCATCCAAGTTGCCACATGAACAGGTACAATGAAAGCGTACCTGAGATACAACACATATCACGAATCGTTGGATTCTTGGTATGTGCTTTAGAATAGGTTAACCAGAAAACTTTACTGTGAAGTCATGTGGCTCTGTCAGTATGTCGGCACCTCTTCCCACTTCCCTTATATGCGTTGTAACCAGAAAAGTGATGTTTTTGTCATATTTCTTCACGCTTTTTCGCGATAAAAAGTCGGCAAAAACTATTTTATTTCACATCACATTAATATTTACTAATTTATCATGCAGTTTTTGTGGGGAAATTGCATAAATAAAAAATTCGGAAAATCTGACCGAAAAATCTACCAAAAATGCCGTTTTTGAAAATGACGTCACTGTAGCGTCATCAAAACGGCCATCTTGGCTTTTTTTACATTTTCTGGTAGAGCTTGACCCAAGGGTATAATGTGGTAAGTTTCAGCGCCCTAGTTCAAGGGGTAAGAAAAATAATTAGCCCCCTCCCCTCCCCCAGGCCACGACAGGTCCAAAAAAGCCCAGGCCAGATAGGGTTAATAGCCGTGAAACCTGGTGAATCCTTCTTTCTATCCCAGGATGCACAACCGAATGACAGTTTGCACCGGTATAATCTAAAGATGGCGGATTTAAACTTAACCTATTCCCACAATTCAGTGCGGCGATGTCATCAAGTTGAAGGTCTATTAGCATGGAAGCTCTTATTCAAAACACATGAGGTCTCACGCTAACAAAACGCTTCAACACAAACAATGGGTCCTTTCCACATTAATCCTTGGACAATGCCGTTTTGCCCCGGTGTCGGCGACAGGTGCTCAGCACGTGGGCCACCGCGTGAGCTTCGGTTCGTTCTCATAATCACAGGAATATGATATGGATTGAATATTGCTACTATACCAAGAATGGACCAATAAGCTTACATTTATAATAATTTTGGAAACTTCAGGTCGAAAATATACCAGTTATCATCGATTAGAAATATATTCTGAGTTAAAGATGTGGCGAAGCGCTGGGAATGACGAACCGCGGCTCATGCAGCCAGTCAGATGACGGTGCACCGCCGATGCCATCGAGGCCAGACAGCATTGTCCAGGCATTAACTTGAAGTATAGTGCAAACTTTCCATTAATAGAACCAAGAAACAAGAAAATGTCCAGGGGTAGGCTCAATTCATTATGCTTTATTCACATCTATATTCCTTGCCTATTTCCATTCCAAAAGGCGTTTACAAACACAAAACAAAAACAGTTTCACCTTTGACATATTGCCAATGGCCGGCGTATACAGTCGGGAATGCGGACTTTCCAAAATGTCTGAACGCAGTCAAAATGAGCTCTATATAACATGAACTGTGTAAGTTTATGAACACTATATCAAATGACAAAGTCAATGTACAAATACTTCAATTATTTCAATATTTTATGTTAAAATTTTTCAGCTGTAACAAACGCAGCCTGCAACCAAGACGCATTTAAAGTGATCAATTTGAAGATTTCCGAAAAATATACTTTTCTTAAGATGGTATAAAGAACATTAATACTTTGTCCTAAAATACAAACGTTATCTCATATGATATACCATACATAGGTGATCCTGGCAAGTCCAACCATTTAAGGTGTGGACACGATGTTAAGACGGAATTTACGGTCCAATTGGTGATATGCATCAATCGCCATGGTGACATGGTGGTATTGCTGTATTACTACCAATCAAACCATTTTGAACGCCTTTCATTTTTCGTTGAAGACAATAACCCTCACATAATCGTCGTTTGCGCAAAGCAAACGCAAAATTTATGTGCTTCGTAGTTCGGGGCTTGATTTGAGCTAAACGCAATGTTGTATTTTATCGATGGTGTTTAGAGTTCTTCCTAAACCACTATGTGACCAATATACGGTTAATAAAGACCATGGAATAAAAACGACAATCATGACTGGTGATAATTTGTGGTGATATCTCTGATAATTGATGGTGATATATCTTCGAAGAAACTGTCTGTTGACCTTTCTCTTCCCTCCATTCGTAAAGACACAACAAAGAGGACACACTAGTACCAAGCGAAAAATCCAATAAAATACATACGTATGCAACGTGGAATTATATACATAATGAAAAAAATCAGGATAATATATATGCGCAAATAAATAATAGGTAAAGTCAATGTCCTACAAATACAAGCAACGCATCAGTTTCAACATACGATTTCACTTTCTGTAAGTGTATAATGACATACCATTAGATGGTGGATTGATTCAGGTAACGTCCTTCCTATCGTATGAATTCAATTAGCTATCGAGCGGAAATAGCAATTCTCTCTTTTCAGACAGGATTTTCTCCTTTGGTTCATCCAGATTGTACAATCCAAGGTAAACTATATACAAATGACGGCAATCAAATTAAGATGATTGCAAATTATTAATTGATTATTTGCGAGCTGTGACCTAATTGGTTTTGAAGATCTGCCCTCAATAACGAGCTGTTCATGCTAACCAGATCGTGTCGATGTGGCCTTAAGAGGTTTCGTTACCTTTCACATGCAATAAAGTTGATGATATTAATTATCAGGCATAAATTGAAGGACTACTTGATAACGGCCCTTGAAAAATGACCATATTAAACAAATCAAATATCTTTTACCGTGTTTTGTTTAATATAAATGATTTTCGTATGAATGACAGAATCTAGAAAATGACATTGATTTCAATAGAATATTAGGGATCAGTCAAAAATATGCACTAAATATGATATATAAGAAAAAACCCATTACATAGTGAGCATTTGTTGTATTTGCTTACATTTTTACCACTTTTATTACTGACTGAAATTAGCCACAAAAAATGGGTCCATTTCTAGCAATATAGTGCCAAAATCCCATGTTAAAAGATAGGACAAAACCTCAAATCCAAAGTGTAGGTAGGTTGAAAATCAAGTGTAAATTTGAGTTTTTCTGTCAGCTGAAATTTTAAATGTTCATGTCAGTTTTGAAGAAACTACTAAGTTCATTATTTATTCTCAGTTGATATGAATGCTCATTTGCCTATAAATGTCCATTTTGTGGGATATATTGGGAAACGCAACTTCTACTGAATGAAAGGCAAAGAAACCTCTTAAATGATGTGAACAATAATGACGAAGTCTCAAAATCGTATTGGCCACAATAAAATGTTTGATACCTTGGTCGTTTACTTGGTTGGTGTTATCCCTCTTCATGGTGAAAAATGTATTGATGGATGGTATATACAACTGACACAACACCATGCAATAATCCGGTTGTGTGCAAAATACACCGCTTAGCTTACATTCTAGAAACAATCATTATGCTTCAAGCCATGGAAGTATCTGTTAGTACTTCTCCGGTGCATCGGAGCGTGTTTGAAAGTGGGGGAGCTGAACTCTACATCATCCATGTTAAAGTCGTTTTCCGTTTTTGGTTACATGGGACCACATATTTTACACTGACACAGGTAAAAAAGGACATCTTCCGTCCATGAAGTGTAGAATCCATCATAGAATCATGTTTTGAGATTGGTGTACGATAGTATTCCAATGATGCGTATATGATGTCATTAGAACGATCCTGGTTTCATCTAATTGTAAGGCTGTTGTTAGCTGGTTTAATGTATGATGACATATGCATGATGGGATTTTATATATCCGTGGGTGAGATCGGGTTGATACACGACTATATATGTTCAATGATGGGATGGTGCATGAGCTATTGCATAGATCAAGTGTTGGTGTTGTTACAAGCATACACCTGCTCAGTGTAGCCATTAATAGCACATTGTGACACTATAGCATTAATTACATAACTCTCTGGTTACGTTTTCCACAACATGTGGGTGGAAATAACGGATAATATTAACAAAAATATCAAAATTAAATTTAAAATGCACTATCAAACAAATAAAAAAAGGGTACCACAAAAAGTAAATTGGAATGACTATAAAATTGAGAACAATCCCTGTACAAGACACAAAATCCAATCATGCAACACCAATCTGCATGCTCTGTACACAAAAATATATTTCAATTGGTCGATGGATTCCATCATAAAATCTAATTGGTCAATCGCTTTAGCGCCAAGTTGGTCTCGTTCCCAGCCAATATTAAAGTCTGTTCGGCCTACAACCATACACCATTGTCATAATCTGGCTTAATACACTGCAATTCCTCATTGTTTGCATTTCAATTGTTTTATTATGGTCCACCAGACAAAAACCAGTTCACAAGATATACTGAAGTTATGATGTATGCCATATTACCCAAGGTATTTAGCCCCTATGAGTGGGGAAAAACGTTTATTAATACTGTTTCTCAATAAGTGTTCAGTCTTCATATAACAATCAGATGTGGGGAGACAAATTTATAACAAAGACAGATTCCGCCACACGATGGAATGACCAAGTAGATCCATCCATTCATCCACGATGGTGTGAATCCAAATTTCTAAGGTCAAAACTTCAAATTCTCCATGCTTGGTCCTTGGAGAGCGCAATATAGATTCACATCAAAAGACCTGTTACTAAGGTAATTTCATTTGGCAGAATGTGACGACAGACTATCTGCCGACAATGATTTTCTTTGCCCTCATTTTTCACTGTTGACAGGCAATTGCCACCTCCTATGTATCAGAATAATATTTGATGTTAACCTATTTGTTTCCTTAAACAACCAATTGCATTGTTCTCTGATGCACATCAACTGTGTGGATATATTTTACTGGTCAGTTATAATAGAGAAGTACGTACCAATTAATAGTAGTTAATTTTGACTAGTTGGTGAACAACATTAAGGCTTTCTTAAATAAATCAGTTCTCTGTATGTGACATCTAATTATTTACAACACTACTTCTATATGCGTTTTATAAGCACAAGAATACCTGGCAGGGCCTGACCTTGCATGCCGAGTCCACGTTATAAAAGATACCAACACCCAGCATGCATACAAACAACTTGTGAAGCTTACTTGCCAATGCTTTACTCCAGGACACACCTTCATGAGAAATGTGACCAAGTCATCTTCACAGAAACTCTGTGATTGTCTGGACTTTTTTTGCAATCTTTGCACAGGCCCATGAAAACTCGAGATTTCTTTTTGAAAATACCTATAAACCTGGAACATATCTCTGTTTCTATAGATGTTGATTAATTTTACCCTGAAACATATGGTAATACACAACTATATTATATACATCCGAGGACTGGATGTGTGGGTTCTGTTCTTATTCCCTTTTAGTTGTCAGTTTTTAAGTTCTTCCAAGTCGGAATCTAAATGGAACCATCCCAACATTAACCTGGCCAGCATACAGGCCATGTCGATATTTCTGAAGATATGTAAGCCCGTGTCCCATGGTAAAGACATCCAAGCAGGCATTAGTCGGTCATAATTTACAATATAAACATGAACAGTACGATTAACGATATAACATGCGACTAGGAACACATCGGAGTGGACCAGAAACACTTTTGCTAAACGATTAATATAAACGGGAAATTTATAATTCTAAATAATCTTTTTCATTACCAACCATATTCACCTCTCACTACACAAAATACTTCGCTTTACATGAGCCAGTACTCCCAGCACAGTTCTTCGCTTTCAAAGTCCTGATGGTCAATTGATATTTCTCAAGTTCATGTGCGGATGCACCGTATTTCACCATCTGAACTGCTAAGGCTTGCAGAAAGTGCATTGCTCCTGATATCCCTTGGAAAACGCCCTGGTGCCTGTCTTACGAAGCATGCTTCTGATATCCCTTGGAAAACGCTCTGGTGCCTGTCTTACGAATCATGCTTGGCTTGGTGATGACATAACCGCTATGGTGGCCCATGTTCGAACGTACATGTAAGTATACACACACTTTGTAAGACCGGTTCCTGGAGATCTTGGAAAATCACTGATGGGCAGGGGTCCTTCAAAAGTTACTCTTGGAATGGGGCATAAATTTGTGTATGTTTAATTTCTCCAATAAATCTATCACCAAAATAATAGAAATTAATAAATTGGGGGCCAGTCCGGGATATACCCAAAATCTCGTCTTTTATCGTTTTATTTTATTTTATTGAAAACCAGGATCAGGAATTGTGGGTGATCGGAGCGAAAATGATTGATCCAAAAATGGATGGGACGATGTTCTGTTGGTGGTCATAAGAAACTGCACTGTGATATTCAAGGAAAGGGAATTAGATTGTGAAATGAGAGGTGAAATAATGCAATATTTAAAGTATTATTGTATTGTAATATTTGAAATCTGCCAATTCCGCCACCACAAGTAGCCCAAACAATGTAAAATTGACTACCTTCTCTTGTCCGGGTCACAACGACACGGCGTCTCAAATGCACAACCACAATCTCTGTCAAAAATTGCCACATATTATTCTCTCACAAACAATATAATATACTTTGCATAAGAACCATTTATCTCATTTCTTTACAAAAAAAATCCCGTCAATTTTTTTTATTTCATTATAAAACTCAGTTGGCATGCAAAAAGAATGCAACTGTTTTGACCAATTAGGTGGTGTTCGAATGCACTATAATGCACTGTTGAGCTTTTCTCTGGGCGTTCACTCCAAAAACATACAAAATCTGCATAATGTTACTTCCGTCTCTGGGGCTGTCTCATATATGTTTATCTTTCTACGTTCTCTTATGAAAACAATACCCTGATGTACATGTGCGAATTTCTACACTGAAATATGGGATTGTTCCATGCATGTTCATGTATTACATGGTCGCACACAAGTTTACATGGGGGATATTTTGATTGAAAACTTTGATCTTATTAAAAAATGTTGTCATAAACAGTGACTAATCTTTCTTGAAATTGGTGTACTATCTTGATGATTGACATGTACTTGTAGTGATGTTCCTTAAAAACATCACGAGGTATATATCCCGCACTGCGCACCATGGCAAGTACATCACAAAATGTAGTACATCAGCCCCTGCAGAAGCGGGAGTATGAACTATAGTGCCGATACCACTCTTAGTTAATGGTGAAATGCAAAGGTGTTTAGATCCTCATTTTTTGTATTTTATATTGGTTGAATAATGATTAAAGTAGCGGGGAATCTACTTCGCCAGGTATAAGTTGAAGTATTTTGTCTTCTAGAAGCTTTCAAAAAGTTGGTACCCCCAAGCCCAGCTCAATTCTGAATTGCAAACTGTCATCACTTATCTTTCCTTGATTGTGACATCACGTCAGACCAGCTTCTTGAAGACTGATCATTACAAGTATTGATGTCCAGCGTGGTGGTCTGATGTGACGTCACAAACCAGTGTAAAACAAGGGCAGATGAGCGATATGAAAGTAGACAGGTGGATAGTTCCATCAGTAACTAGCTCATGAACAATCCAAAACGGAAAATATGAAAACCTTTGCATTTCACCTTTACGAAACATCACATTTAATAGGCAATGCTGGACCCAAAATAAGCGCTTACTGCAAGCCAGGCCCTTCATCCATTTTACAATGGATAACAACAAATGTACAAGAACGTTTCTCCCTTTGTTCATACAATATTTACAGTGTACAGAAACTTGTACTTATACAGGGTAATACAAGCTTTCAAACAGTTCAGCCCTCTGCTCAAGTCAACGCGAGTAGCATCTGAGATCATGGAAAACGTTGACAATGTTAGTCAGTTATTCACTGACTAACAAATGTATCAAACAAAACAAAAAAATATATTTATCAATAATAATATTGACTTAATTACAGAAATTAAACAAGCATAAAATGAGCCAAGTATTTTGTTAGTTTAGAACACTGGCATTATAAATTGGGAAATCATACACTGTAATTGCACCCCTTATTAGTAGTAGTAAAAGTGTTATTCCTAAAACAACTGGTGTATTTGGTATGATCTCTCTTGTAATCTAAAACCTTAGATGTACATCTCAATATACAATGGAGATTGTAAAATATTTATATTTCATGTTAAAGTTAAATATATGTAGTCTTATATTGGAGAACATTGTATCTATGAGAGTCAATCTTGGTCCTCATATGCATGGAACTGCTCAGGGACAAACAACAGTGAAGAAAAATATTTTGCTCATGGGACTACTCCGTAATCAGTCAAATAGAGTTTGCTGGTTGGAAATCAACCATACAATGCACTGTGCAGTCAAAGGATTCAAATATTTGTCATGTGACATTTATTTCATCTGTCACCAGTGTTTTTTTCTTAATTTCTTTGGTTTCAAGATTAAACTTGTTGCCTATACATGTAGCCTGAAAAAATCCTGCCCTTCTCTCCAGTTTTCTTTATAGATTCGGAACATTATGCAGTTCACCAATGCATCTTTTTGATAAAAGTATCATCGCAAGTTCCTTCTTGTGTATTGTAAACACACACTGTGTGTCTTGACAGACAAGACACACAATCTGTGCTTGTAAGTAATAGAGATCATCTCATCTTTGATCAATTCAGTATTAACAACCATATATTGAGCACATATTGCATGTGCAAAGCACATGACATGTATAAAACATTTAGAGATCAAAACTTGGAAAATATTTGCACATCAGGAAAAAAACTAGCCTTGTCTGAACAATGTTCTGAAAATTGAAGGGAGAGAAATGTTACTCAATTCAACCAACCATAACATCTGGGATATCTCGTGACAGCAACAGCCTTGCTAGAGTTTTATCCCAGATGACTTCACTCAGTGACTATAAACTGTAATGCATATAAGTCACATAGCCGAGAATGGAATCTTCATGCTATTTCCAACCAATGATAAAATCGCTAACATACCGACCAATCGTGTGTAACTTCACTGCAAAGTGTCGTCTGGGGTAATGTGTAGCATGGTATAGTGATAATATACTGATGCTGACACAATCTCATGTGATCGAGTTACAATTCAACATGAAGTATTGTAAACAATGAATGTATGGTTATTCATTGACAGAGATATTTTCGAAGACAGTTCCATCAGAAATATTCAGTTTGCTTCTGGATGTGTTCTTCATGATGGCTGCATGTACATGTACTTGTCTTCCCCAAAGTATTCAAACATGGTTCAAACAAGCTGCTGATGGCACACTTAAATTGTATTAATTTCTCTGATTATATCATATGATGATTTCTTATGAACATGGAATATTTCTCATCGTCTCGATGACCTCAAAGTGCAGTTTGAGATAATGTGAATGTGGAATTTAATCAAATGTTGTTAATGACAAATGATAAAACTTCTGATGATGTCCGTCTCAAAATCGGATGACATTGACAAATGTGAATAGAATATGGGATGAGTACTGACTTCGGCACAGCTTGTTACAAAATACACAGTACAGTACAAGTACTCCAAAATCTCTTTGGCATCAGGAAGCACATTTACTAGCATAACCATGTGACCGAATCTAACCAATTACAAACTGCCTCACAAAAACCATTGGCCAATGAAATGAGAGATGACTCAATATGGATGGCATTGATGATTTGACTAGCAATAGGATGGGACAAATGGGACTAAGACAAATTTTCACCATGAATGGTCAAATATGGGATTGATATATAGTATGGGTGGAAAGTGTGCAATGATCAATATAAGTGATGTCGGTCATCGATCAGTTGACTCAAAATCATTTAAACTGTGCCCACGAGTCCAACGATTGGGTGATTGGCAGATCTGCTATGATAAACAGCATCACAACCAAGGATTTGGAATTAAATTCAAGAAGGCATGTTCGTGAATTGTGCATTGCAGCCTCGCTTACGTACATATTTTCAAAGCAGGACACACCATTGCAATGCGGTGGTACCTGCTCCAAAAAGTTTTTCTCAATCCCTGTTGCATATTTGCCTGCATGTTATATAACCCTTTGCATTCAATGTCTGACTCCCAACCTTCAGGTGGCCAGAACCCATGGGGAGGGTTAGCGATTATATTGCTCTTCGTCCCTCACTATTGCATGGTAGTGTCCCATGGTTCCATCGAAGGTTTCTAGGATTTTTGTGCATATAAGATTGGATGGACAAGTGATATCTGCCTGTGCCTTACAGGCCTATGGTCAATCGTTGATACCTCATGGGCACAATGTGTTCAGGATATGATAACACCCTGAAGCTCAATAATTATGTCTGAGATATTGGTGATTTATACATCCGTACAAAAATATGCCTCATTTTCCCAAAAATTATTATTTTGATCCAAGCATCGTGTTCTCAAAGAATAAGCACTTCAAGTTGTCATGATTCATTTTTCATCACAAACTGTGATAAAAATATTGCAGGCCAGTATTGATTGAGCCAAAAAAAAAAAAAAAAAAAAGTTTTGAATCAAATAAAAAAACAGAAAAATACATATTTAAAATAGAAAACTGTTATCAAAATTTCACACAAGAGCAAACATTCTGTGAAGAAAAATAGTTCATCTGTTCTCATCAAAGAATACCTCGACCAAATCGGGTACACACAAGTATACATTTGCTTGAAATCCCGCTGGAGCACAATACCCCCCAATATTCCGAATCAACTGTCAAAGTCACCCGGGGGTTCTGGTGGTGGTCGGGGCCTTGCAGGGGGTGTCGATTCAGAGCGTGGAGGAAGAGGGTTAAGTCTTCGCTGTGGGGATCCTCCAGCTGTGCCCAATGACGAGGTATGTATCCACCATCGTAAGCTCTGCCATATGCCACCTCTTCTGTCCCCTGGGTAGGAGGAAGGATATCTCCCTGGGCTGGGACGATGTCTTGGGCTCTGTAAGTGATACAAATTTGAATATTTCAGTTTAGCTAAACTACAGAGCAAGTACAAAAATAGCCCAATGGGCTCCAATACCCCTCGGATATCAGTTATTGTCTATACTCGGCAATCATGCATTGCATAAGATGTATTTTTAGAACTTCGACAACAACAGGTAAGTTAACAAAAATGTGATCTATTAGGGTTAATTGTAGTGTTCTTATTTTAGAAGTACATGTACATAGGAAATTGAGGTACAATGCAGCTTTTTCCAAGGCCTTAATTGATGGGAAAATTTTTGCACTAAGGTTCTGGTGGAAACATGACCAAATTCTTGGCTCTAAATGTACTCTTCTATATAGCTCAAAATCAAATCAAGTAATTTGATCTTGGAAACAAAGTTTAGATTAAGGTCATTGATCTTCAACAATTTTCTGGTCTATTCCGACTTAATTGCATATGGAACATGAATTCGGAGATCTTAAACTCAACATACATAATTTGACCTCTAGAAGATAGGTCAAGGTCTGTGATATTCAATAGTCTTCAGGTTCAGGAATATGCATGGTATAAATTTGGACAATGTAGATATAATCCTTCATGAAATATTGTACTAAATATAATCTGACCTGGATAAATACATCAAGGTCAGTCATCTTCAGCACACCTTTGGACCATCGCCAGATGTATACATATAGTATTAATTTGGAAAGCCTAGCTTGAGTTTCAAGACAGACTCACTATTTCAATGTGCATGTTTCACCAAAATCTGGGAAATTAAATGCAAGATTCAAATTGACTTGACAGTTATGAGTTATCATCTCCCCGATTTTGGTGAAACATGCACATTGGAACAGGGAGTCTTTCTTGAAACTCGAAGTATACACACCTTAAGCTTGAATCAAGCATTGGAAAGTGCATACACAATTTGAAATATATGTATTAAGGCAGTGTGACGTCACTGGACCGAAATATGATTGCAACAGACCACCATAGAATACCATGCTTTATTTACAGTTTACTCTGTGTAAAAAAAAATTGTAAAAAATTACAATAAATATTTTCCTACACTGTTTGCAATGGTCTTTCATTTGATGGAAACTTATCTTGAGGGTTTACGATCACTTTAAAGCAATCTTCAGATGGAATAATTCCAATTATAGGAATTTAAACAAGCTGTCTGTGTTATT